>VMBQ01001866.1:121611-181498 GCA_007657795.1 Dreissena rostriformis | reverse complement strand
TCTAACATACATGATAATACCTCCTTTGCATATACAAAAAATATATTTTAATTCAAAAATGCCTTCAAACAATTATAGAACTGGATTTACCTACCCTACCGAAATTCAGCAACATTTATCGGAAACTTTTCTAATCACGTCCAACTTGTCACATCATATCGGGATTCTGGGGGTGCGATAGTTGTAAACACAATTTTTTTCTCGAATAATGGATCGTCTGTTATTGATGATCTATTGACCAAAGAAAGCAATTTTCCATTGTTATAAATCTTAACTGTATGTGATTTTAACCAATGGAGCGATCACGCACCGTTGCAGTTTTCATTGTATTGTAATAATATTTCACCTAGTAACGATACTTTTACTGATGTTAAATATCAATGGGACAATTCATTTAAAGATGAAATTCGATCAGGAATTATTTCACGACTTCCCGTATTTAATGATATGGTTTTAAATATAAATTGTTCGAGTAAACTGTCAATTAACGTAGCTGTAGAAAAAAATACTAACATAATACGAAACGTTGCGGACCCGTTGTTTTCAAAATCTCGTTTTGACAGTAATAAACCCACGTTTTATTCTGACAGTTGTATAAAACACGCTTATTGGTTCGATAACGAGTGCGTAATAGCACGAAATCAATACCATGATGCTTTGAGATGTTTTAACTTGAATAAGTCTGATTCAAATAGATTAACGTTGCGTGGAAAGAAACGACATTATAAAAAAAATAAAAAAAAATAAAATGCATATAAAAAATGATAGAAATTGAAAGTTTAAAAGTAAAAAGCCTAATGAATTTTGGAAATATTTTAAATCTCAAAAGAAAATAAATAGAAATAACATTTCAGTAAATGCATTCATGGATTATTTTGAAACTTTGAGTAACTCTATTTCAAATAATTGTAATGCAGAAGATGCGGATTTTTGTTCAAACAATGATTTCAACGATGAAAATTGTACTTTTCCAGAAAGAGATCAATTGATTATTGTAGATGAAGTTAAGAATGCAATTAAATGCTTAAAACGTTATAAAACGGTTGGTTAACATTTTATTGTAAATGAATATTTTATTGAAAGTACGGATATTTTATCCAATCATTTGTGTGATATGTTAATAGCATTTTAGTTTCTGGCTTTTTTCCCGATTAGTGGACGGAAGACAGTATCCTCCATTTGCATAACACGGGTTCTGTCGACGATGTTAGTAATTATAGAGGGATAACAGTTGCTAGCTGTTTTTCGAAGTTGTTTACAACCATTTTAAACAAACGTATCGAAGTGTTCTGTGACGATGCTGCTAAAATTTCAGATGCACACTTCGGATTTAGAAAAGGATGATCAACTATTGATGCTATTATATATTGATGTATGTTGTGCACCAAGTTATATATAAAAACAAACGTTTGTATGTTGTATACGTTGATTTGCTCAAATGTTTTGATAGTATATATCTTAGTACATAATGGTTAAAAATGTACAAATCTGGTATTAAAGATAAATTATTAAGAATAATTAAGAATATGTATGAACATGTTAAATCTTGAGTGTCGTGTACATCATACTCTGAATACTTTAGTTCTGCTGTCGGTCTAAGACAAGGGAAGGTTATGTCCCCAATTATTTTTTCACTGTTTGTAGAAGATTTGGAACTTTTTTTTACAAGATAGCACACTGTCTGGCTTAGATATAGACCACATAACCTTAATAATGCCCCCACTCCCTTCAAAGAAGAGGGGTATATTGTTTTGCTGGCTGAATGTCTGTCGGTCTGTCTGTCGGTAGACCAGTTCGTTTCCGATCAATAACTTGTGAACGGATTCACCGATTGGCTTGATACTTCACACGTGCATTGGCCTTGTACAGTAGATGACCCCTATTGAAATTGTGGTCACTAGGTCAAAGGTCAAGGTCATTATCACAATAAGTGTGACAATCGTTTTTGATCAATAACTCTTCAACAAAGTCACCGATTGGCTTGATACTTCACATGTGCATTGGTCTGGGACATTAGATGACACCTATTGAATTTGGGGTCAATAAGTCAAAGGTTATGGTCATTGTCACAATAAGTGTAAAAATCGTTTTCGATCAATAAATCGTCAACGAATTCACCGAGTGGCTTGATACTTCAAACGTGCATTGGCCTTGGACAGTAGATGGCCCCTATTGAAATAGGTGTCTCAATGTCAAAGGTCAAGGTCACTGTCACAATAAGTGTGAAAATCGTTTCTGATCAATAACTCGTCAACGAATTGACCGATTGACTTGATACTTCACATGTGGATTGACCTTAAACAGTAGATTACACCTATTGAAATTCGGGTCACTAGGTCAAAGGTCAAGGTCATTGTCACAAAAAGAGGGAAAATCGTTTCCGATCTATAACTCGTCAACCATTGACCGATTGACTTGATACTTCACATGTGCATTAGCCTTGGACAGTAGATGACCCCTATTGAAATTGGGGTCACTATGTTAAAGGACAAGGTCACTGTCACAATAAGTGTGACAATCAAGGCCCTGTTTTGGGGGCATATGTCTCCGACCGCGGAATTCTTGTTGTATTGTTATTTGCATATGGCATGGTCATTTTAGGCAAATCATCAGAAGAATTACAGAATCATTTAGATAACCTTTACCAGTATTGTAATTCATGGGGCTTAACGTGAATACTTCAAAAACAAAAATAATGGTTTTTCGAAAAAGGGGTAAATTTCGAGAAAATGACAAATGGACATATTATTGACAAAATATAGAAGTCGTCCATAATTTTGTTTATCTCGGCACTGTTGTTTACAACACTGGTAGTTTTACTTTAAATCAAGAACATCTGGTTGAAAATGCCCTTAAGGCGATGAATTTATTTGACTTAACAAAATTAAGCAGTATGAACTTAAGCCAAAATTAGTTTGTCAGTTGTTTGATTCTTTTGTTGGGTCCTTTTGTTACTATGTCTCTGAAATATGGGGTTTTAATAAATCAAAAGAGATCGATCGCATCCATTTAAAATTTTGCAAAAGATTGTTGAATGTAAATATAAACACATGTAATGCTGTAGTATATGTAGTTTTTGCTTCTTTTCAAACTGTCCCTCATTTATATTGTTTGGAATGCTGTGCGAAATCTTACTGCAACGACATTAAACTTTATAAGTACAAAGGATATATTTCTTTAGTGACCTTATGGTCTGCGCTTTTTTATGACACTCACAGATCTGTGTATTCAGGGTGCAGAATCACGTGTCTTTGTGGGGTTCACAATTAAACGTTAAGGGATGTAAACACGCCGGTAAGTCTTGCTTTGTTTTCAAATAACTGTTTAAAACATTTTTTCTTTAGAATTTCAACTAGTGCACAAAAGACAGGTTTTTATTTTTGTCATAGTAACTTTATATAATGAGTCTGTGTTCTTGGTAAAAAAATCGATGTGTACAGCTTTCATGTACACGTTAATGCTGCACACAACGTGAAATTTTGTCACCGTCAGACGTATTCAAGGATTTATTCTTAAATCTTAAGATATCGGCACAAACTGCAAGACAAACTGTCTTTTATGCACTTAAGATTTTTGAAAATGTATTTCAATAACTTGAGATATTTGCAAAAAAAAGTGTTTACATTCTGTCCAGCCCGTGTGTCAACCCCGTGTGAACCCCGTTGATCCTGCACCCTGGTATTGCTATCCTGCTGCGAAACCGGTTAACTAAGTCATATGTGTTAATTTATATTAAAGCCGGTTGTGAAGCAAAATGTCACTTGCCTTAATTTATTATGACACTGTACGTCACTGGCAATTTTCAATATCAAAATCACTATTAAATATCCATTTTTTATAATAAATTTATTAAACGTTACGACATTCGGGGAATGATCGCATAGAACATTGCATCTAATAACTAGTGTCTTTAAATCGTAACAAAATACATCATAAATGAGAAAATAGATGAAAACAATAATGTTTATGCTTTCTTCGAGAACATAGAGATTTTATTTAATCACTTTTACTTAAACAGTTGCTTACTTAAATCTGGATTATCACTATGTACCGTTTACTATATGGACAGTAAACGTATGTGATTATTCATTCGACGTTTTCCAAACACTGCTGTTTTGATTGTAGAATGACGCCCATCCGATGTAACGGTGATACTATTAATACACGCATATAACTAAATATCAAATTGCAAACGCTTTATTATTTTACCGATTTCGATAAGACTTGTTTTGTTGTTTGTTTGAATATAATAAATACAGTTTTGGGAACATTGCCATTAAAAATAAACTGTGAACACCTTTATTTAAATCAGATATATTGCTCTTTATTCAGGTTACACATAAATAAATAAATTCCTTCCGTGTTCTTTATAAAACTTGCAATGTTTGATGTCAAGTTTTAAATTACCAAGCTTTTTTCCAATATATAAGAGTTCAGTGTTGGAAAGATAAGTTCATAACCTTTTTGAAAAAAAAAATATATATTGCTCTTTATTCAGGTTACACATATATTAATAAATCCTTCCTTGTTCTATATAAAACTTGCAATGTTTGATGTCAAGTGTTTAATTACCAACATTTTTTCAAATATAAAAGGATGCAGTGCTGGAAAGATAACTTCATAACCTTTTGAAGAAAAAAACATCATTAACAAATATATATTTGTTGCAACTCTGAATATTTTACATTAAAATTACACGACGACATTCATTGGCATGAAGGTTGAATTTTGAACAGACAAAACCACCCAATAGATGTGAGGCTAGAAACCAGTGTAACAATGACGTGAAATGACAGGAGGTCATTTTAACGCCTATATAATACATTGATAGAAAAAAAAGAAGATAATTTCCACAGAAGTTTAAGCATTCTAAGCATTATTCACTCAACCATGAGTACCTATTATCGAACTGACATTAGTAACCATTACTAAGCAGTATTGTTTGACAATTGTCAGACATTCCATAAACAAAACCTTACATGGTATTTTAATTTATTTGACTCCGTTCTTGTTTGAATCTTATAATCTGGCAGGGAAATAACTGTGATCGGGGTAGGTGTAAACCTTTGCCTTGTTAGCGGTTAATTGAACCAGCAACAACACACCGCGTAAGCAAGCGTAATGGCTTCCAAATTTCTANCACGCAATTGGTCTGTCAGGCGTATTCCTGTACTATATATATATACCAATAAACAGATCATACTTATTACACGCAATTGGTCTGTCAGGCGTATTCCTGTACTATATATATATACCAATAAACAGATCATACTTATTACACGCAATTGGTCTGTCAGGCGTATTCCTGTACTATATATATATACCAATAAACAGATCATACTTATTACACGCAATTGGTCTGTCAGGCGTATTCCTGTACTATATATATATACCAATAAACAGATCATACTTATTACACGCAATTGGTCTGTCAGGCGTATTCCTGTACTATATATATATACCAATAAACAGATCATACTTATTACACGCAATTGGTCTGTCAGGCGTATTCCTGTACTATATATATATACCAATAAACAGATCATACTTATTACACGCAATTGGTCTGTCAGGCGTATTCCTGTACTATATATATATACCAATAAACAGATCATACTTATTACACGCAATTGGTCTGTCAGGCGTATTCCTGTACTATATATATATACCAATAAACAGATCATACTTATTACACGCAATTGGTCTGTCAGGCGTATTCCTGTACTATATATATATACCAATAAACAGATCATACTTATTACACGCAATTGGTCTGTCAGGCGTATTCCTGTACTATATATATATACCAATAAACAGATCATACTTATTACACGCAATTGGTCTGTCAGGCGTATTCCTGTACTATATATATATACCAATAAACAGATCATACTTATTACACGCAATTGGTCTGTCAGGCGTATTCCTGTACTATATATATATACCAATAAACAGATCATACTTATTACACGCAATTGGTCTGTCAGGCGTATTCCTGTACTATATATATATACCAATAAACAGATCATACTTATTACACGCAATTGGTCTGTCAGGCGTATTCCTGTACAGAGCTGCCGGAATGACGGGGAAAAAATCCAACTTTTGTATTCGGGTTTGCAATCTGCATTAGAAATTTGGAAGCCATTACGCTTGCTTACGCGGTGTGTTGTTGCTGGTTCAATTAACCGCTAACAAGGCAAAGGTATACACATCGTTTCATCTGTGTCAATACGGTTTGTTCTGAACCAATCATGTAACCACGCTGATTATTTGAGACATTGATATTTGTTGAGTTTATCGTTTAGATATCAACGAATGCACGCAATCCCCGTGCAAAAACGGCGCCACTTGCACTAATCTTCTGAACGCGTACTCGTGCACGTGCTCACCGGGCTGGCAAGGCACCAACTGTGATCAGGGTATGACTTTAAATCACTTGAGAATACTTGTTTTATTCCCTTTAAATAAGTTTCCGGTGGCTATATGTAACAAAGCTATTTCATAACCAGCCTGTAAACGAGTGGCTTTTTAGGATTATTACATATTGTGATACAAATCAATCGCGTAACGGTTCAATGTACCGCTTACAAGGCGAAGGTGTACACATCGTATCATCTGTGTCAATACGGTTTGTTCTGAACCAATTATGTAACCACACTGATTATTTGAGACATTGATTGGTTGTGTTTATCAATTAGATACCAACGGATGCGCACCTGCCCCGTGTAAGAACGGCGCCACGTGCAGCAATCTTCAGAATTCGTTCTCATGCACGTGTGTACCTGGCTGGCAGGGAACTAACTGTGACAAGGGTAGGCTAGAATTGCAGATTTGTATTAAAATATAGAAGATTTTTTCATTGTTTTCATATACTTTAGGAATGTTTACATGCTTGCCCACCAAGAAGGGTATGTTAATAATACACTTGTCAGTGCGTAATAACGTCACGCATTAGAAAGTGTTCGATCTTCTAAGAACATTAACACCATAGTATATTGAACTTGTGTTACTTGTTGAAATTCTAAGTTTATTTACCGGGCATATATTACATATGATAATTGAACATTTTCCGTTTTTACTTCATTATTCATGCAGTCTTTGAATTTTCTGAATTAACCAACATACACACTAAATCAATGACGTTAATATACATTTGTATCTTAAAGATGTCGACGAATGTGCCATTATCCCTTGTAAGAAAGGCGCCACGTGCAATAATCTTCTGAACGCGTACTCGTGCACATGCTCAGCGGGCTGGCAAGGCACCAACTGTGATCAGGGTATGACTATAAATCACTTATAAATAAAGACAGTAATTGTTTAATTTAATATTAAATCCCTTTGTCCAATAAGTTAGATGTAATATAAGCGTTATTTTCCAATAAACATAATGGAATGTAAACGTTTTTCTATATATCAACGAATGCGCGCCCACCCCGTGTAAAAACGGCGCCACTTGCAGCAACCTTCAGAATGCGTACTTATGCAAGTGTGTAACTGGCTGGCAGGGAAATAACTGTGATCATGGTAGATGTTAACATATATATGTATACCAGTAATCAGACCATAATTAGTACACTCAATTGGTCTGCCAGGCGTATTCCTGTACAGAGCTGTCTGAATGACGGGGAAAAAAATTCCAACTTTTTTATTCGGGTTTGCAATCTGCGTTAGAAATTTGGAAGCAATTGCGCTTGCAGGCGGCGTGTTGTTGCTGGTTCAATTTACCGCTTACAAGGCGAAGGTATACACATCGTTTCATCTGTGTCAATACGGTTTGTTCTGAACCAATAATGTAACCACGCTGATTATTTGATACAATGATATTTGTTACGTTTCTCGTCTAGGTATCAACGAATGCGCACATGCCCCGTGTAAAAATGGCGCCACGTGCAATAATCTTTTGAACGCGTACTCGTGCACATGCGCACCGGGCTGGCAAGGCACCAACTGTGATCAGGGTATGACTATAAATCAATTGAAAATGAAAATACTTGTTAAATTCCCCTTTATCAACTGTCCTTTGAAAATATGTAACAAAGCTATTTGATAACCAGCCTGTAAATGAGTGGACTAATTTCTTATAATTAGATGTTGTCATGGCTAACCAATGGCGTTGCGAATTGCATTTTTCATAACTTTATATACTTGGTTAATAATGGTCATCCGGTATCGGTGAATATTGTTAAGACAAGATAAATGCACAGGCTACCTTTTATGCTCAAAGTCGTCTCTCTGTTTTACATGTTCAAAACGTACAACGCCTTTAGACGAGTTTTGCTTCTTTTATATTAAGGCCCTTTGTTAAAATTAAGAAGCATGTAAATTCAAGCGTTATTTCAGATATAAACGAATGCGCGCCTGCCGCGTGTAAGAACAGCGCCACGTGCAATAATCTTCTGAACGCGTACTCGTGCACATGCTCACCGGGCTGGCAAGGCACCAACTGTGATCAGGGTATGACTATAAATCACTTCAAAATACGCGTTTAATTCCCCTTTATTAACTGTCCTTTGAAAATATGTAGCAAAGCTATTTCATAACCAGCCTATAAATGAGTGGACTAATTTCTTATAATAAGATATTGTCATTGCTAACCAATGGCGTTGCGAATTTAATTCCCTTTTCACAAGTTAATGTATTCGTTTAATAATGGTAGGCAGGTATCGGTAATATTGTTAAGTCAAGACAAATCCACAGGCTACCTTTTATGCTCAAAGTCGTCTCTCTGTTTTACCTGTTCAAAACGTACAACGCCTTTACACTAGTTTTGCTTATTTAATATTAAGGCCTTTTGTTCAATAAGAAGAATGTAAATTAAAGCGTTATTTCAGATATTAACGAATGCGCGCCTGCCCCGTGTACCAATGGCGCCACGTGCAATAATCTTCTGAACGCGTACTCGTGCACATGCTCACCGGGCTGGCAAGGCTACAACTGTGATCAGGGTATGACTACAAATATAACAAAGCTTTTTCATACCCAGCCTGTAAACGATTGGCCTTATTCATAATTATTATATATTGTCATGGCTTATCAATGGCGTTGCTAATGGTTCTCTAATTTCACAAGTTTATATATTTGTTAAATAATAGTCATTGCGTATTTGGTTTAACGTATAGAAATGAATTATGGTATGCATTATATTGCCATTTTGATAGTGTTATACATACTATTCATGAAAAATGGAATGCAAACTCATGTTATATTTAAAAAATGATGAAGATGGCGTCAGAATGGCTGCCAGAATCAAGATGGCTGCTTAAAACAAGATCATATCCAAATGTTGCATAAGAATAATGAGTATGAACAAATAATACAAATTAAGTAGCAATTAAGTGTTTAATAAGGGTCTGATTAAATGAATTTCAATATAACATTTGCAGAGTATGGTAAACAAATAAACACATCGCCTTTATCCTGGTCATTATAAACAACTAATATCTTTGTATAAAGCACCTTCTTCGAATATATGATTTGTTTTATATGAATATATACAGGTGTAATGCCATGAAACAAATTATATATCAATTGAAATACAATAATACGCATGGTCAGGTCACCTGTTTAAAACATGTATAAAGTAGTATATGTACCAGTTTATCTTATGCATTGAGCTGTCTATCATAGGGGACAGTGTTCCTGTGTTAATATTAGTTCATTTCACAAAGTTTGGTCTTTCACCCCAGCTTCATTCTACTATGTGTATATGTTATTTCGTTTTGTGCCGTACTGGACTGTTTTGGCAATCCTTGTCATAAATAAAGGACCACGAAGGCGTGTATGATAGAAATACAATACTGCTGGAGCTTCTGGAGTTTCATTTCAACGAGTAAATTATAAAGAAGTGAAACTCCAGTTGCTCCAGCAGTACTGTATTCTTATTATACACACGTTCGTGATTTTTTATTTATGGCAAGTGACCAATTGCCAAAACAGTACAGTACGGCACAATACGACACAACGATACACACATAGTAGAATAAAGCTGTGGTCACCGCTTTGGAACGGTCAATGCTAAGCACTGGAGTTTAAACCGGTTTTAGAGCGCTAAATCTCACACTTGGCCCAGCAATATTCATGATACATATAAGTGTAATCAAAATTTAACCTCATAGCATTGCAACTCAAATTAAACAGTGATAAAAGTGAATTAAAACACATTTAATTTAATTATTATTAATAAGTAGGAAGAAGACCAGAGCAACAGAGTTACAACTTGTTGAGGCACGATGAAATGACATTACGAGCAAGTATCGAATAGATCCCTTCTTGTTAAAAAAACGATTTTAGAATATAGCATTATAAAGTTAATATTTCAGATCATCATCGTGCAAATACAGGAAAAGCAGCAATATTGGGAGTAAAAGATCCTTATAACATAGCTTGGTTGTTTATGTGACTGTAATATACTATGAAAATAAATGTAAATGAAAATGAATGTAATACCTGAAAATAATAACCGTTTAGACTGAGGCGATAATTTATCAAAACGAAAATTATACTAGCAGTGATAAAAATCATCGTGATCTATACACGCGTATATTATTTAAAATAAATTAAACGAAGCTTTAAAATAAATAAAAAAATAAACTGTTAGTTTCCATCGTTCTTTTCTCATCGACAAAGTATGTAATCTAACAGGCATGATTTGTCTTCTTTTTGTTAGTGTGTATTATGTTAACCTGAACCTTTTGACGCGCTTTATAACATGAGCACCGAAGTGATGAACATGTGCTTGTGCGTTTACACACACATTTCATCATTGTAAGCACATTGGGTGGAGCTTAAGCAACACTTGATGCAACTGTAATGGGTAAAATAGTGTTTGATTCCCCATCCTTTCGCCAAAAGTAATCACATGGATTAGGATCCGGGGGGTGGCGGTCTGCATCTATTGCGTGTTTCCATAGACACGCCTGTATGTGGGCACGTTTCACATTTTCATAAAACAAATTCCGAGGCTGGTTTGCTAGCGATTGCATAGTCTTACCCTACTTTCCAACCATGGCTGCTCAAATGTGATTTCTTGTAATAGACATTTCCTCGGTATCAGGCTTTCCGTACCATGCATGATACAAACCTGGTCGATTCCTTCAGAATTTTCTTTATACTTGCCGTCATATTGCCTAATGGTCTGTTAGGAGTGGCTTGCAATAAGCCTCTTAGTACCTTTACCCTTACCGATACAAAAATGTCAAGCCACTGTGTCGCGTACAGAGATAACGTGAGCAGATAGCAAGTCGGTCGCGAAATGTCTATGCTTTTAACCCATTTTGCCAATTTATATTACCGTTCTCTCCCTAACTGGTAATTCCTTGATCAATAACGAGAGTTTCAGGACAATATAAAAAGGATACAACAAAACCAACACGCCTGTTTTATCAGCTACGACATACATGCCAATGTGTTCTGTTTCTACAGCATCAACCGTTTGCTATATCATGATAACGTCAGCTTTTTCGAGGTTTGTTCATGGATGATTGTAAGCCCTGTAAAGTCAGTTCGATTGATTATGACAATTTTATATATTTCAGTAGTATGATCTCCAATAACGTCTTACTTGTATGCTTGAGTGCACAAGGTGTAAAATTCTTTATTCGTGCATGCATCTTTACGAATCAGAGAGATCAGATGTTGTTTATTCTCAGTGACACCTAGTATTACATTATGTGGTGGTAATGACATGTCACCTTTTAGTGTGTACATTGATACACTTGATTGTCTACCTGACTTCGCAATGCTTTTGGTGCTGAACTCCATGTTTCAGTCAAACACTTAGTAGAAAACATATTTCCTCAATTGTGTCTTATTTAAGACTTAAAGTTGTCAATGTAGGCATGTATCTTTACGTCTATTCGCCAGTGAATGACATACATTATCAAATTTAGAAACAGTTGACTCAATCAGCTCTTCCATCTATAAGCAATAATCGTTCCTACTGACCCCACACAACTCATAAGAACGTGGACACTACCGAGACGAAGTATTAAATCCTGAAACTTCCCCGCCACACACACACCCACACACACACACACACACACACACACACACACACACGCACGCACACACACAAATATTCAAATATTAGACTGGTACCATTTTTTTTTAGTTTTTCGTGTTGTAAGAGTTTCCATTTGCCATGATTGTTTATATCTAGGAATCGTTTAACCCGACCCGCTTTAATGGCGTTCAAGAAATTATTAATGTCTGCAAGTTTTAGGCCTCCATTTTCAGAAGGTTGATTTAACCCATTTATGCCTAGCGTATAGAAAAAAAGCCTTGGCAAACAGCGTAGATCCAGATGAGACGCCGCATGATGCGGCGTCTCATCAGGGTCTGCGCTGTTTGCATAAAGGAATTTCCGTAAGAAATATTCTAAAAATAGAAATAAATATACTAGACATCCCTAATTTTGGAAATAAATTGATCCAATTCAGAAGGATGGGATAGTCCACTAGGCATATATGGGATAATCGTTCTCTTATAATTTTGTCAGGATGATCATCCCAAATAAATTTAAAAATAGTTTTTATTAATCCATCTATTACTTGCTTTGTTGGATTTGGGATAATTGAAAATGGATATATTAACTTTGGTAATGTAAACGTTTTTATAACAGTAACTTTTCCCATTAAGGTGAGTTTTATGTGTTGACAATGTTTACAGAAGGGTTCAAATTCTTTGATTTTCGGCATTCAGTTTTTTCTATATTAAGTTTATGTTATTGTAAACATTCATTCGTAGAGTTTTAGCCCCATAAGATGTCAAAAATAAATTTATTTTCTGTACAATATTCAACATTTGAGTTTTGTAGAAATCCAATTCTCATTACGGTACATTTTGTTGAGTTGAGATTTAGTTCTGATATTTTTCTCTAGAACAATTATAGTGAAAAGACAAATTAATTCAAGTTCCTTACATTTAAACATTTGTTTTTATATCCAGTACCAAGAGGTTGTTCTGACGCAGTGAAGCATAATGCAGAAACGTACCATGGAGCCACGTTATTCCAAGATACCACTTGCCTGGAACTCGTCAAATACGTGATGGACTGGAAAAGAGCGGAAACCGACTGTGCGTCTAGAGGAGGTCATCTGGCTGATATACTCAGCCAAAGAGACGAAGATATGGTTATCTCGTTACTACATTCTAATCACGTCATGGGTAATGTTTGGATTGGACTGAATGACATAAATCACGAAGGCACGTTCGTCTGGTCATCAGGTTAGACAAATTTGTTTATAACTAAATTTTATTCATTGTTATGTATATAAACAACATTACATTCTGAACCAAATACTCGTATCTGTTTTTTTTCAGGACATCAACTGATATATTCAAATTGGATAACGGAACTGAGCATCACACATGCCATCGATGACTGCGTGGTGTTGATGCCAGATCATACACCATTAGGTATCGTTCACCTGAAAGAACGATGGAACGACATCCCTTGTAGTTCGAACAATGCATTCATCTGCCGATATGGTAAGCGAATCTTTTAGCAATGTATCGTGTGTTGCTTGTGACATACCATCAAAACAAATTACATAAATTTCCTGAATACATGTCTGGTAAATGTTTGATAAATAATAATGGAAAATATATAGAACAAAACACACTTTTTCATGTCTCGCATTTTACAAACTGAAACAATGACCCGATTTGTTTCTGCTTCAAAATAGGCGTTTATCGCAAGTTGCTTGTTTCATTTGAAAGCGTATTTTAATAATATTAAAAAAAAAATATTACCATGTATCTATGTGATCAAACTTGTGTTGTATTATGCATTTTAAAACTAACCGAGTCGGTAATGTTTACAGGCAATAACTATGCGACCAAAACAACTGAGCAAACAGCCGCCACCACTACACTACCGGGGAATCATATACCCGTCGTCACCATCGTCGGCCCCGCATCGGCCGACTACAACACATCAATAACCATGACCTGTCAGACTGATGTGCACGTGGAATCGTATCTTTGGACTCTGAATGGGGTAAGGCTTTTGAAGTCAAAGTTCCACAGTTTGGTGTAAAATAACAACACAATTGAAACGAAAAGAATCTGTCAAGACAGCTTGCAATGCAGTGTTTTGTTTCATAATTTAACCATGTTGCGTTAAAGCGTTTAAGCCGGTATGCACAATATATTATCTAAACGATCAAAATTTATTGAAAATAATAAATAAAACTAAAATTCAAATATTGGCCGCTACAATTGAAACTTTCTTGAAAATAATTAACAGTTAAATGTCGATATCAATGCATATATACCTGAATCATCTTGTAATTGTTGTATTGACGCATCCAATGTCCCCTTTGAATTTCCCTTTTCTGTGCGTGTTGTGTCCCGTATTTTGTGCAGTTAATTTCTACTGTTCACAGTGCAAATCGGTTTACTTTTCAAACTAGTTTGGCCTATATTCACTCACAACTTACCAGTTGAATAAAAATTGTATACACTTCACTCAACCACTACTCGCCTCAAAATTGTGCATCAATGTCCGTATTGCTCTTGCATGGTGCAACATGCCAGGTACCAATTGCCAATTGATAGCTTCTAAATTCTGGTTTTTATTGACAATTACTTTATGCAAGTGGTTAGTCATTTTTATTTTCCCTTTCCCGTCACAGTGACATTTTTACAAATGAAATTGATAAAAGTTAATGGGATTAATCAATTAGACCGCAAATCGCTAAGCAATTTTGCATTATTTTGCTGAAATAAACACACACACACACACATAAACTATACGCTAATTATGCTGTTCTAATACGTACATTGCCATTATGACCGTATATCCTCTTTATTGAAATATGTTTGCAATGTCATTTAAAAATCTGCGGACAACCCTACGATCATCGACCCTGACGATTCCAGCTCTCAATCCGAATTTCGCATTGCCATTCAGACAGTACATGTATATCCTCTTTATTTATTACGTTGTGTTATTTGAAATATGTTTGCAATGTCATTTAAGCATCATTTAATGACAACCTTACGATCATCGACCCTGACGATTCCTGTTCTCAATGCAAAATCCACCGGGACGTATCGGTGTACCGCAATCACAATCGGTCAATCTGGCTACGCTGACCACATTGTCCGCATCAAGTCAAGTAGGTGAATCTACCTTGTGAAATCTCTGTTAAGAAAATGACTTTCGTCTATTTCTCAGGCGACAGTGTGTGACTTGTCCGAATCTAAATCACAGAACCTCTCTCTTACGACAGAACGTTTATTAGCTGAACAAAATAGACCGTCATGTGTGTGTTTGTTTGAGGGTCTGCTTTCATTTCGTGACAGCTTAACGATTGTTTCTTTACTTGTTTACTAAAACGTCATCACCTTTACATACACAGGGTCGGAAAACCCGATCGAATATGCCAAAACAAGCGGTCCAAAACGAACATTGAATAATTTTGCACACGTTTTAGACTTCCAACTACATATTTCACGCATCAATCTGTCAGGAAACAAAACGACATACATTTTAAAACAATCGTACTGCAAGCGAAAGAATTTTGACGTCGCTTTTGACGTTGAAAACCAAGAGATACATAGTAACCTCTTACTGGTTCTTTGGATGAGTCAAGCAATATGTTTTCCAATACCTCTGATTAAAGTACGGCTGAAAATCATAGGTATGAGCATTGGTTCACTTGTCTTGTCTAGGAAACGCGCGTGTATACTATGTTTCCGCCGTTCTGAGACTGAAAATTTGTTTTAAAAACGTCAACGGCAAAATATTCGAAAAACTAAAATTATATGCTCTGGACTCCCGAAACCAGTTTATCTTTATCAGACTATTAGACGAAGTTATGAACGGTTGAATTATTGTTCAAATAAACTATAAGAGACAAGGACAACTTTGTTTATGCCTTAGTCTTCTTTCTCAATTCAGGCGAACAACATTTAATGACAATGACAGTAATTGTTTTAGCATCTTCGCACCTTTTTACTCATTTCGTAATTTTAATTAATTCATTATGTCGTATTGATATATGAAATGAGGTTCTTTCACTTACTGACCTTGAATTCTTGTTGTCGGATGCTTTGATAAATATTTTAATAAATATTATATTATAATATATTTTGTTAAACTAAATGTTAAAGACAAAACAAGTTTGATCATGCATCGTAAACACCACTAACAAGATACTTTGCGTTTAATTCAGAGGCGGCTCATGTCATCAGCTTTACGAAACAAAAGGATCCCCAGTCAGGAGCTGTTACCTTCACATGTGTGTATGAGGGATATCCACTCCCCATCATTGACTGGAGCTTTGCAGGGGTAAAATCTTCTTATTTCTCTTTCATGATTATTGGGAAATATTTATCAGATAAAAGTGACAATTCACTTATTTAAAACGCTGTAATCAGTCAGGTGGTAGTTCTCTGTTTCAGATTGTTTCCTATATTCATTCTAAACAGGTTTCTGGTACTCACCTGGCAACCGATGTCCATATCAATGATGCGAGGGCTTTTGGAATCATTTACTCGTACAAATCGGTGCTTCACGACGGTAACTACACATGCGGAGCCAAGAATTTCTTTGGAGGAGACAGCAAAACAGTCACGTTGCCATAGAAATCTCTTATTTCAGGTGATTTAAATTAAATACTGTTATTCGGATCAAGCTGCTTTATATTAATACACACACACTTATATATCCGTTGGTAGAGCTCTTGCAAAAGCTAAATGATGTTCGTGATTTCGACCCAAGTCCGTCCACATCACTTTTTTTGGTATTGGTCATGTATGTTAACCCTCTCTCCCTACCTTCACTATTGGTTAACCTTGTCCAGGGAAACTTAACAACTTTACATATGTTAACAAACTCCCTTGATATGAAGAATCTCTGTTATAAACAGACACGATCAAATCATATAACCTTGATATTTTGCTGTAATTGATTATTACATCAACACAAGGATATGAAAACCGATCGAATACTGAAAGCTAACATATAAAGAATTATGAGGATGTCGGTTCTCAATGTTGAACATATAACAAAATATTTTCCACACAGCTCCGCCAAGAAATAGTAAATAGCTTTTATTTTTTTGTTTGCCTAACATGTAAGACAACGTTATATTTTATGAACGTGTTTTGGTATTTTATTGTTATAAACAATTAAAATGAAATTTCAGTTGCGTCATGTATTTATAATGCACTTAAAAGTATTTTAGTTTTCTAAGTATTAAGACGATGCTATCATATACAGTAGTATGGATCAGATAATGTCAAAACATGTAAATGTATGTAGTAAAAGGTTAATTTTCCTTTTACAACCATTATAACGACTTATGCCTCATATTGAATTACCATTATCTGAATATTTAACTATATGATGCTAAGTCGTTTTAACCTTTATTTTCGAAGACAATATGTAGTTAATACAAGCCGGAGTTTCTTTTTAACTTGCATCAAACGTTGCAATGCTGTTCCTCTCTTTTGCATAAAAAATATAAGTAGTTAAACGGTAATATAATTGACACGTATGCTCTTGTTTGTTATTTTGGGAATATTTTAATCGGTTTAAACGCACTGATGCCATGCATCGACAGTTCTTAGTCGGTAAACCCAGTTTTATTCTGTGTGTGTATTTGATGTGTATCTGTGCATCTCGTATAGTATTTTTGTTTTGTGTCTCGCTGTTTTGCAATTGGTTCATTGCCTTTAATAAACGACCACATGCTAACTCAGGATTTCTCCTGTTTCAGCTACGGTATATTTTTAGTTATGTAAAATATTTCCATACGAAATTCAAAGTTGTATAAACTTAAAACTTCGTAGATAAGTAAACAGGACCTTAATATGTCACGAAGGGGATCACTGTAAATAATTTGTTTACTGGGTCAAAAGTTATAGGCATACTTTGACAATAATTTTAAAACCTCGTCTGTGAAAATTTACGGAATCGTTAGAAAAGCTTCCTCAAACTTTATGCAAGAGGATCAATACCCATAGCATAGCCTTCTTATAAAATGTCACGATCACAAAGACCTTCAGCTGTAAACCCGTGTCATCTTAACAATTTCATACTAATTATAATGAATTTGTAAAAGACTTACTACATGTATAGTGCACAACTTAAATTTAGCGTTAAGCAGAATATTCATCATTGAACTTGCTTCCTGTAAAGGAATATTGCTGTTCATGTTTAAACATATTTAGCTTTAGAAATTGCGCAACACGTAGCATGAGCCGTTGCACTTTTCCTGATGACAGGCAAGAAAATGGATATTGATTCAACGAGATTGTGTAAAATATTTCCAGTTAACTATTGATTTTCTTCATTTTCAGACGATGCCTTTGATGAAACGAATACGACTTCTCCTTATTGTAAAATTGTCAGAATTCTTATTTTGATGTAATTCCAGACATTACTAGTTTCAGACGCTGCAAATAAATTGAATCTAATCAATGTTTTCGTCAATACATTTGTTTCGAAAAAAAAAGTGTTGTTAATCTATACAAGAAACAACTGTTGGGAATAGACATGCATAATAAGTCGCTCGCCGGTGTAATTTGATGGACTATAAGCTTACCCCCGGACCGTCCATGTGGGTCAGTGTGTCAGTATGTCCGAATCTTTAGTTTAAACATATTTATTGGTTCAAAGTATAATACATTACATTCATGTGAATATCAAAAAAGAAAACCCTTTCATGGATAAGAAGACTACGATGCTTATTTATTTTCTGTCCCATGCTGGAGTAACCAGAGAAGAAAATGCAATATGGACCAGATAGTTAAGGATGCTATTGTAAGATCATCATGTCCGAATCTTTAGCCTGCGATAACTCTTAAAGCACTTAAGCTAGGTATGTGGATAGAGTGTCATATGGGGAATATGCGCTTTAGTTATTTCATCATACACAAATATATATATATATAGCTAAACGAGGTCGTTGCAACTTGGTATGTTGATAAAATGCAATATGGCGAATATTCACTTTATTTTCCTTCTTTCGTAGGACCGAACATGTGGTTGCCGTGGTAACGTTTATAATAAAAACAAAACATCTGCATCTGCATCCTATCATAACTAAAAAGTACTAAAGCTAGTGTAATGAAAGTTATGGAGATCATGTTCTAACCCCGACAAAATTTAACCGGTAGCGGACAGCTGTTTTGTCTGTGGAAAAGCTCGTGTTAATTTTGCGATTGTCGCCAATTACTTATCTATGTCTTATGATACGTATACCTTGACATCGCATTATATACTTATGATTACAGTTATTAATTTATGAGAAATGTGGGTGCATTAAGAAGCCTCTTGGGCCCATCAAATTCTTAATTCTCTGTAATTTATGTTGCATATTAGTATAACGAATTTTGATGTCAGTCCTTCCGTCTATTCGCTACTAGGATTTCGCGCAAAGTCTCTGAAACTCATATCCGAATTTGATACCACTTGCAAGTGGTAACAAATTCGGATTTAAGTTTCGGAGAGCTCAAGTAGCGTTTCCATAAGGTTGATCTGCCCATACCGTCAGATCGTTTCGTTCCAAGGGAGGTTATTTTCGTGTTATTACAAACAGGGCATTTTTCGTTTCTTAGAGAAATCTCAAGATTCGAAGATCCGATTTTCTGAAACTTCATATGCAGTATTTAAATTGTATAAAATATGAAATATATTTTTTTTTTTTTTTTGCAAAGAATCGTGAAAGCTTAGTCGAGATTTTGGAAACGATTGAAAACATGTTCCCATGTGTTGCGCTCGATCATGAACCTACACGAGGTGTGTATAACGGTCGCTACGTCATGTTACTGTTTATTCTTCCGTTCAGATGCGTTATGTAGGAATTTTTCGAATGTTATCTTACATATCGTCATTATCGAATTCCCATAAGTATATGGTTCACGTACGATGACGCATATTTACAAAAAAAATAATGTTAGATTACCCCTTCCGTGTGATCCATTTAGAATCAAACGATTGGCCACACGTACTGATCTTGGTTTTTCTCAAAGATCTAAGACTTAGATTAGATGTTATGAGTATCTTTACTTTAAGATACGCTGCTTCACAATCTGTCCACGACTTTACGAATACTGGAGCCACAAAACGGCCATAGGAATATGTCATATTGACTCCATGCGTACACTGTAGCACTTAATGACAAATGACAAGGGTTAAATTTCGTAGAGGGTAATTGGTAAAATTCGATTACCCTTTAACCAATATCAGAGCAAAGAACATGTTTTTCGTCTGGTAATGCAATTTAATGTAATGTAATGCAAAATAATAACGTACCGTAACGTAATATAATAATATAATATAAATGGCACGATCCATACCGGATGATACAAGGTAATATCAAACCGGAGATGGTAATGGTAAACACCAAGGCGTAAACAATCACCTGGAGTACTTCCCACAACGAGAGAAGTGAAAACATAATTTTGGTCACTATCCATTTACCCCGGATCCACGTTGCATTACATGATGGGTATACTATCACTGAACCCATATGAGCCTCGCACTGTGAAAACTGGACAAAATGCATGTGCGTTCAGTCCGCACAGAAAAATCAGGGACGACACTTTTCGCTTTAATGACATTTTTCGTTTAAAGGAAGTCTCTTCTTAGCGAAGACTATGAACAAATACATACAAAATAGGAACAATAACACAATAATGTAATGCAATCGGATAAAAAATGTAATTTCATGATGACGTCTTGTATACATTAGACCCTTTAGAGTGCAAATATTATATTTGTCAATACAAATGAGGAAATGATGCATTCATGTCAACAGGCAAGTAACGTTTACATTCTTACAGTGTGAAGTTAATTAAGGCTTTATCACATGAGCTACTGAAACTTGTAACATGATACTACACACCTTTTAAGATGTAAGTATGTTATGGGCTATTCTTCGTTTTGTTTGAATCCACGATACATTTTCATTGAAATCGAACCTTGCGCTGGAATGTTGATTTTTTTCAACACAATGTCTACGGCACTTTTAATATATTTCTGACCTTAAACGTATTACAAGTAACGAATACATAGAATTCAATCAAACAAAATGTGTTTTCTTGTGAAAATAAAAGATTGTCTCACTTAATTGTGAAAACTTATTCACGGTATTGTCTCGAAAACTAACAAATAACATTTATTTAGTCATCTTTCCCGGATCGCGCTAGATTAAAAAAAACATACACTTATCCCTCAGAATACACAACGCTAACCCATTTTATCAACCAATGGTTGTTTCATTCAAATAACAACGGTTAATATGGTGTAGTACTGTAAAGGAACTTTAAAGTGGTCACCGTTGCTTGTACCCGCGGATTAAGGTGATATTCCAGCAGCTTACTTATTCCGAAATTGTATATTTTCCAATGGTGTGTGTGTGCAAGGGTACGGTAATATATGTGCAACATTGTCTATATTTGACAATGCGTCGCTAAGCCGTTCAAAGTAACGTTATTTATGCCAAAATGTAATGCCATCACCCAAAAAGGGCCTTTCCCCAAATCATGATGACGAGTCAATACAACAGTCCAGATGCTTTTCGTTCTGATTTCCAATAAAACATTGCTATGTTTGGGGACTACTCTGGCGGAGTTTGTCCATGATGTTTGCGTATTCGGTGTGTATTCCCATTCGAGTCCAATTCTACATTCAAAGGTATAATATACGAAACCTATTTTAATCAACCATATGAAATGCGAAATAATGCATAACAAAACATAGGTTGATTCCCGAACAAGTACTGATTGTGTTGAAAGGTTGCCAATGTGTTGTATACATATTTCCGATATGAAAATCGGTATTTTGAACATGTGGACAATACAAATTTGTGTTCAGTTGCTATTGTCTCATCACTTTCGATGCTAAAAGTGTGCACGTCAACACTGTAAGATAAGTATGACACAGTCCAACATCTTAAATTTCCAATTAAAACCTTCAAAATCGGTAATGCCCTTCCGGCTCCTAATGTCGCTGACATCAATGCCTTCAAACATGTGTTGCTGCATGCTGCCTATCGGACTGTGTCATAGACACGTCCACTTTATAGTTTAACCCATTTATGCCTAGTGGACTCTCACATCCTTCTTAATCGGATCAATTTATTTCCAAAATTAGGGATGTCTAGTATATTTATTTCTATATTTAGAATATTTCTTACAGAAATTCCTTTAAGCAAACAGCGCAGACCCTGATGAGACGCCGCATCATGCGACGTCTCATCTGGGTCTACGCTGTTTGCCAAGGCATTTTTTCTAGACGCTAGGCAAAAATGGGTTTACGATACGCTCTGTACAAATTTTAAGTGCATTTTCCGCCGAATTTAAAATACGTGAGAACTATCTCCATACTTTTGACAAGTGACTTTTGACTGTTTACATAGACTAGTGAAATATGCTGCAGCATCACTTATATTTTTGCAATAATCTTAAGCTTTCAGATAGTGGTTTACACCTAATCAGATCGTGAGTATTGATTGGTTAATATTTGAGAAGATAAAGAAATGGCAAACGCATGTTTGAATAATCCAATCGATATGTCAAACATTGGACTAGACTAACAACCAAAAGACGTAGTAAAAGATTTCGATCTGAGAGCAAAACAGGGTCGAACAAATACACACGCGTTAAGCTTTTATTATTATTTTTTATGTCTGCATATAGTGGCTATGTGTCGTACAAAAAAAAATTCTAATGATACTTCAGGGGTGATGCGGCAGTTTACTTAACGGAGGATATTTTAATAGCAACTCCTGATGCTATTATCACAACCCAAAAATTTTGTTATCAGAATCATCACAAATGACCGAGTTTGTTCATAATAGGTACATGGGTCAGTGGTTCGACCCCATGTGCGGTTAATTGTTTTTACTTCCTTTTTTCTTTCTTTTATTTCATTCTTTTTTTTTACTGGACCTCTTAAGTCCTGTTGTTAGCATTAATCAATTTAAAGCATTTTATCACAAACTTCAAAACATGCCGAAATCTGTCAACAAGTCCCTGTTATTGATGATTAAGGTCGAGTTTGATACTGTATGGTCTTATGTTTGTGGTTAAATATTGTATTATTGTTTTTTTTTTATTGTTTTTTTTTGTAAGCTGTTGTGATCCCAGTTAAGATTGTAAACAATTTCTTATGTTTATGCATATCTTTTACAATCTATGTACCGGTACTTGGGTTTTGCCTAATTGCTGTTTTTTATATGAAATTTGACATTGACGGTAGGGATTGTTAAACAAACAAATCTCTGTTAAAAGTGCGGTGACCCCCTTTTTTATTTTTATTTTTATTTTTTTATGATGACAATACGAAGATGAACATATTTGAGCAGATTCGCAAAATTCTATCAGACAGAACATTTTTAATTCCATTGGTGTGGTTAAAATAGTAAAAAATTGACGCTTTTTTTGGGTGACATAAAAATTTAAAAAATTAAATGTCTTTAATTTTTACTTGTGCACTCCATTTTATCGGTAGTGTATGGTTTAATTAAATGGTATATGATGTATATTAGCTTATATAATATCTACATGTTGCCAATTTCATAGGTTATTACTGATTTTTACGCAATTAGATATTTTTCACTTGTAATAAAAAAGTACATGTTATATAATGGTGAATAAAATCAACACAAGGCCGGTGACGCTATTTTTTTATTTAATTTTAATATAATATTAGTATGTATTACTCAAATATAAATTTTTAGCAAAATATATTAGATGGAAAAAAATCAGCAAAACTGCAGCAAAACCCCTTAACAAGTCTTCATAATATACACACTTTTAACATGCTCTTCTGAAAATTCAAAAACAAAACATATGTCCGTATAAACATTCGCAGAAAATATGAAAATAAAATGCTACACACGCGCAAAGTTAGTATTGATGTTTTGCCTATAGTTTCTACATTACTTCCTCAATCATTGCGTTGTGTTTTAATAGTCGGAATATTCGTTGTCGTCGTCGGCGTCGTCTACTGCCAAATGTGCCTCCCCTTCGAAATCTCCGTCTTCTGCGACATCTGCGTCTCCTGCAATGCCTGGAGGGGCGACGCCTGTAGGGGCGACGCCTGTAGGGGCGATGCCTGTAGGGGCGACGCCTGTAGGGGCGACGCCTGAAGGGGCGACGTCTGCAGGGGCGACGTCTGTAGCGGCGACGTCTGTAGGGGCGACGCCTGTAGGTGCGACGCCTGTAAGGGCAAATCCTTGAGGGGCGACGCCTGTAGGGGCGAAGCCTGTAGGGGCGATGCCTGTAGGGGCGACGCCTGTAGGGGCGACGCCTGTAGGGGCGACGTCTGTAGGGGCGACGCCTGTAGGGGCGACGCCTGTAAGGGCAAATCCTTGAGGGGCGACGCCTGTAGGGGCGACGCCTGGATGGGCGACGCCTGGAGGGGCGACGCCTGGAGGGGCGACGCCTGGAGGGGCGACGCCTGGAGGGGCGACGCCAGGGGCAACACAGAAAGGATTCATGTTGATATCGGCGATTATCTGGCAGCTCTTGAGTTGATCACTGATATTGATAAAGAGTGTTCGTGACATAAATTATGTGTTTGCATATTGTATTTTATAGTATTCTTGTTTTTACATATGTTCAAATGTTAATAAGGATTGCACAGTATTGTTACTTCCCATTCGTAGTTTATGATTAATATAAAACAAGATGATTCTGAAATTTTGTTTGTCAAACGATGCGACTTATACAAACTCTATATTTTCATAGCGGTTTTCGTCTAATCGTAATATTAATACGAATGCATGTAGTAATATTAAAGTAACATTAATACTAAAAAAAATAATGGAAATGTTGTAAAGTCTTTTGTTAAATAAAGTTACCCAATACAAAATCAATGTTCCTTATAGCAAAAGCCAAAATTTTAAAACGAGATGTGTTCTGGTAACATGGATGTTTGTAGATACAAAATGCTTGTTTTTGTGGTTTTTTCGTGTCACAATTAATTCCATTTTAATTTCCCGCACTGATATCTATTCTTACGACATACGAACACTAAAATGGTACCATGTTAGTGTTCATGTGTCGTATGAATAGTTATAGTCGCGGGAAATTAAAACGAGCATTTTGTATCTACAATCATCCATGTTACCAGACCACATCTGGCGTTGAGATTTTGGCTTTTGCTATAAGGAACATTGATTTTTTTTATTGAGTAACTTCATTTTACGAAATACTTTACGAAATTTCCGTTGATTTTTTAGTATCAATGTAACTTTAAAAACGGCATTCAAAAGTAACGTTTAGCGGCATTGAACACAATAAATTAGGTATGTACTGCCTTCAGATGTGCCACGTTTTGCCACCAATTAAAATTTCATTTGTTTGAAATGTGATAAATAATAAACTAGTAATTAATAAAAACGTCACTCAAAAACATTTTTTATCAATTAATGACAATGTCGATTTATGGCACTCTAAAGAAAAATATATTTGATGGCAATATATAGATTCAAACATTAGTCGGTCAAAAGAAATGCTTAAAGCCGTTCAAACACGACGTTTAACGACATTATAAACAATGTGTAACGTCAGACTCACGCCTGTTTGAAGACGTTCGGGAAATGGATCTTCTTGAACTTGTAGTTCTGACAGAGCAAGGAGGCCAGGCTGTATTTCTTAATTGCGGCCTGTTGTGCTAAGAATTCAAAACACATTGATATAGTATATATAGTTTAACCCATTTATGCCTAGTGGACTCTCCCATTTTTCTAAATTGGATCAATTTATTACCAAAAGTAGGGATGTCTAGTATATTTATTTCTATATTTAGAATATTTCTTACAGAACTTCCTTTAAGCAAACAGCGCAGACCCTGATGAGACGCCGCATCATGCGGCGTCTCATCTGGTTCTACACTGTTTGCCAAGACCTTTTTTTGTAGACACTAGGCATACATGGGTTAATACAATAATAATATCATTATTATGAAACTGACCAGCCAAGTGTTAACAAAGTAAAACAAAAATGCAATCATATATCTAACACGGTTCTCGAAAACCAGTTAATTATTTCCATCTTTGCTTATGATCATACATGACAAGACAAGTTTATTTTAGGAATGCTGACCCGTTGATCCTTGGTTAGAAACAGATCATATGCACATATGCGTTGCATTTATACTAGCGCTCATAAAAATGGATACCTATCGTGCAGGTATATAACATCTTTTGATTCCAAAAAACACAACTATCCTTTTTGATCTTTTGAAACATGTGAAATGCGACCTTTCTAAAACTCTCGCTCATTCGTCATCTGTTTTCAATGTACGAATTACACACACTTTAACCTTAATATGTGCTGACTAGGATCGTCGAAATTAGGTATATATTATGATGCCATTATAAATCAACTGATAAAAGCCTGGCCTATTTGAACAAAACGTAGACGCCGATGCTTGTTTGCAAATACCTATGTTAAAGCCAGTGTTCTCGTTCTGATAGAAGAATCTGTCCCCGTACTTGAGTCTCCGGAACTGGTCCCCAATGATGCATTCGAAGGTAGGACCCAGGGATCCTCCTGGTACGGGCTTCTCGCTCATGGCCCCGGGGAAAATATCTATGTCTTGGTGCGAACTGAAGTTATACGTCTTAAGGGTAGTTATGTTGTAATAATTGAATTAACAATGCGTTCATTAGAGACAAAGGTCCTGGTTACGCAGCAAACTAACATTTTAGGAGCCATGGACTGCATAACTATGATTTGAATCAAACTAAAGTCAATGAGGATTTTTACTAACATAATATCAGTGGAGGAGATTATAGCCGGAGTACAAGTGAATGTATTGGGGGGCAAACTGAAAGTATTAACGTATTTGAAATAACAAAATGAATCTGTATGTCCAAAGCTCATATCGATGTCTGTAAAGAATCGAAAAGAGAAATATTGACACTACAGAGAATTGACTATGATTCAAACTCTAAACACCATCCGAACGGCCTTTGTATGGCAATTTGTGTCTTGTTCTGAGAAAACTGGGCATAATGCTTGTGCGTAAAGTGTCATCCCAGNGTCGTTCTTTAGTCCCAGTTGAACGGTAAAAAGTCGAAAATTCATAAGAAACAACACATTTTGCGTATTGCGCAACATCACGACCACCATTTTGAGGCAGAATCGGTGTTACGAAAAGAAGACGTTTCATTGGTTGAAAATAAAATTGGTAAACTTGTTCTATAATTTACGACTTATTCAACCAATCGATAACATGATAAAATTTAGCGCGTTCCAACAATAACATGTATACTGTTTGAACTTATAATATAATATTTGGTGTATTTTCTACTTTTTCTGAGTATTTTTTTTCTGTAGTAACTAAAGAACGATCTATTTCGAAGGAAAATTTAGTTACTGAAAAACGTATGTGCAGTTTATACCGAAGTTCTTGTTAAATTGTGAAAAATCGACCAAATATCGCCTTCCGTCGTAACTGACATTTGGACGTCGAGAATTACACACTTCGATTTTGGATTCATATTTGTGAAACTTTTAGCTGTTTTGGACATACTTGGTGGATTTTCATCAAATAAACGGTGTTTAATCTGGAACGACACTTTACGCACATGCATTATGCCCAGTTTTCTCAGAACGCGGCTCATACAATGTACAACTTTTTGCACAGACTGATCAGTAGCATGTACATGCTGATTGTTTATGTTTTGAAATGGGTCTGGTTTTGTGCTGCAGGTCGGCTGAGGGGGGGGGGTCACCACATTGTCCGCATGAATTCTAACCCGTAAGAGTTTGGATAATACGTGCAATAGAAAACCGCAACTTTACAGTACCTATAACCAGCCGCCTTAAGAAGATGCATGTTCGCAAGTGTATGATCAACGAGCCCTTTATCCGACACTTTGATGCTCCATGACGTCACTTCCGACAGGTTGCACCACTTCCGAAACTCGTTGTAGGAGGGGAGTCCATGGTCGCGACCCCTCTGGGTATTCAGGGCTGCCAGATCGAAGGAAGTGTCGGCCTGGGTGTTGACAAATAGGAAGCTGCGGACAACGTCTTCGATGATTCTTTAAAGGTAATGTGTGTGTGAGAAATGCCAAGAATATGGTATGTAACGCTTGTGCGTAAATTGTCATCCCAGATTAGCCTGTGCAGTTCGCACCGGCTAATCAGGGACGACAATTTTCGCTTTTATGGAATTTTTTGTTTAAATGATGTCTCTTCTTAGCGAAAATCCAGGAAAGGCGGAAAGTGTTGTCCCGGATTAGACTGTGCGGACTGCACAGGCTAATCTGGGATGACACTTTACGCACAAGCATTATGCCCAGTTTTCTCAGAACGCGACACAATATAGCATATGCATGCATAAATAATATGCACACTATTTTGATTATTCAGTACCTGTGTATGTATTAGATACATTAAATTGAGGCTAGCTACGTGTGTACTTCAATAACTGCGTTCATGACTCATAAGTTTATTTAAAATATAAAACTGACTTGTAAAATATTAATTGTTGACGTAAGATCGAAATGGACATTTGAAAGTGATTCTCACTGATGGTTTACCTTATCTTCTAAACGTCATGAACATTTAGCTAACAAAAAAAGGCAATTGTTATTGAAAACTAAAATAAAGTTTTAGACTGCAAATAATTTCGAATGATACGATCCAATGAAAACCTAGAAACTCTATTAATGTAGACACACTTTGTCAACATGCAAACGAGTGTAATCGATTTCAAGGGGTTTATACCTATTATAGAGCTTTTATTTAAGGAACAATTTGTCTAAAATAAAATGCACGTTTAAATACAATACAATCTGCGAAGAGAGAGAGAAATATCTACAAGAAATACTGATAATGAGATTGCAAAAACAAAACAAAAACAACACCATTATTTAATATAAGTGAAAACAGTGTATAACAGTCCAAATATACAACACGGATACATCTTCCCGTGCATCATAGGATCATACAATGGATCATGAAAGCGTTTTCTTATTTTGCATTGAATACTGTCTTCAAAAACAACAAACAAACTGGCTAAAATGTGTTTTTTTGTTATTAAATGACGATACGATACCAAAATTAAAACTTAACCCATTTATGCCTAGCGTCTAGAGAAAAGGCCTTGGATGAGGCATCTCATCAGGGTCTGCGCTGTTTGCTTAAAGAAATTTCTGTAAGAAATATTCTTAATATAGAAATAAATATACTAGACATTCCCTTTGGAAATAAATTGATCCAATTTAGAAGGATGGGAGAGTCCACTCGGCATAAATGGGTTAAAGCAAATCTTAAGTGAAAGGTTGGTTATGGCTGATGAGAAAGCTACAATCCACGTTTGAAAAGGTTAAAAACAAACATGGTGAGAGTCCCAGGCTTTTTATATTGTGTGACTTTCAAAACCAGTACCTGTCAGTTTTGGGTGTCTTTAGGGCTGATAGCGCGTAGGCCAGCCCCTGCATCCCAGATGGTACCCCGCTTCCAGACTGGATGTAGGTCATGTTGGGGTCACCGAAGGTAAGATTGGTAAGTGTCTGGCGGAATGGATCGAAGTTCTTCGTGAACACCGACATGAACGTGGGAATCCAGGTGTGGCCCATACTGAAAGTTCAGTAAAGAGGTATGAGCAATATTAACCCATTTATGCCTAGTGGACTCTCCATTCCTTCTAAATTGGATCAATGTATTTCCAAAATTAGGGATGTCTAGTATATTTATTTCTATATTTAGAATATTTCTTACAGAAATTCCATTTAGCAAACAGCGCAGACCCTGATGAGACGCCGCATCATGCGGCGTCTCATATGGGTCTACGCTGTTTGCCAAGGCCTTTTTTTCTAGACGCTTGGCATAAATGGGTTAACACAATTTGCTATAATATATACAATTAGGATACAATATAATTAACTGTAATTTTATGTGCAGTATTAAATTTTAATAAAGACATTATCTAGTTGTTATTATGTCCTGCAATAGCAAATTTATGTTAACGTATTTCATTTAAATGGTGTTGTTTTTTTCACAAACATCAATATGTAGCATATTATAATAATCTTCGTAAACCTACCGAAACGCTATTCCAAAAACGTTTGCAGCGGTAGGGTCCAGATTTGAGTCGTATGTGTATTTATTTGAACTGGCAAGTTTATGCTTCGCCATCGCTTTCGGTGAAAGGAAAGCAGGGAGAAATTCATCGTAAACAATCTTCTGCATTATTCCGATCAAGAGTTTTCTCGTCTGCTGAAACGCTTCCTCGTCATTCGAAAAATATGGCTTAAGTTTATCCGCCAGACGATTGTGCTCGAGCACAAACAGGTTGTGGTATGACGTCAGAGACGGAATTTCGTTGACGCGTACGTCACCTAAAACCAACGCCATCTTAATATGAATATAGCACATGTTGTCATCATATCTACAATATTTAATCGAGCGATTTATATTGAGCTAACATTTAGAATAATTCGGTTCTAATGTTTAAAGCTTTCATATAGAAAGATAACCTCGACATAATGATTTAGTCAATTAGCAATGCGAAATATAAAGTTAGCGTTTCGACTTACCACAATTTACTTTGATTTTAAGAGTGATTTTTTTCACGTCTTTTTTTTATTTTTTATTTTTTTTTATAATTTAAGATTTCCATTCATCAGAATAATTATTTTCAGCTATTTCAAAGTGATTTCGAATAATGTGTTTCTAATAACTATTGTTCTCATAATTGGCCATTTTCATAAACACATTCCTTAATGATTAAATCACATGATTTAGAAAACAAGTGATACTTACCAGCGATACTGCAGCGTAACCCATTGGCCGCGTCTGAACGGCATGTGTCATCAGGACCGTCAGGTAGACGGGGCCCATCTGCTCCCAGTGCGACCTTCATGAACGCTATAAATAGAATCATTATTTCAAGATGGCTATACATAGAATCATGCCTTTCATTTGCGCTAAGAATACAATAATATTGGCATTTGTGCTTTAGATATAAGAATACCTTCTTGAAAGCAGAATGGCAAAGGATTTACATGGACCCTTTTCAGGATTTAGAACTTGAATGCACTGTTCTTTCTTCGCATATATTTCCTATTGCCTCGGTATTTTTCATCCATAATCAAAATGAAAGATAAAGGTACCAAACAATTAATTATTTTCAGATATTCCAAAATGACAACCCTCAATGTGTTGTTCTTCTTTTTTTTCATAACTTTACAAATTTCACTAGCATGAACATATTTAATTAATAAATACTGATTTTGGCATTTTTATAAAATAGCAGTTTGTATTTATAAATGATAGTTAATGACGTGTTTATAGTTACACACAGAAAATATAAGCACACATGTCCTGTTAGCACCATACAAAACCATACAAATATCATTCTCTAATCACAAGTCTTTTAAATAGTAATAACAAAATAACGTTAGAAAGAACTTACGAACTTTTAAAATATATTCTGTTTGATTTATAATTGATCTATGAATACAAATATATATTATTGTATACATTGCCAATTCTAATTTCCAGCTTTACTAGCACAAATGAATCATTACTAACTCTAAGTTCCAGCTTTTCTAGCACACATGGATATGCCATATGCAATAACCATGCAATGGATTACAGAGCTAGAATTAGTACAATTATACATTAATAAATAGCAGGTACTTTTTATGATTGCTTTTCAAACGACTACCCTAAATGTACAAATTAACGACTGTACGCATGTGCGAGGTTGAGTTCTATAATTGGCTCTCTTACGACCAGGAATAAGTTTAACCCAGTTATGCCTAGCTTCTAGAAAAAAGGCCTACGCAAACAGCTTAGACCCAGATGAGACGCCTCATGATGCGGCGTCTCATCAGGGTCTGCGCTGATTGCTTAGAGGAATTTCTGTAAGAAATATTCTAAATATAGAAATGAATATACTAGACATCCCTAACTTTGGAAATAAATTGGGTTTAAAATGACGAACCTGTAGTTCCCTCTCGCAATAATGCCAGACGTGTGGCCGAAGAGCCGTATACGTTTGACGCGTCGACAAATGAGGTGAGATCATTGGTCTGTTGACGTTGCAGTATTCCACCGGCTAAAAACAATAATACTATACGTGATGACGACTTTCACTGCTAAACAATGTTGACGATTACGCTTGAAAAAGTTGGGATGTCAAACAAGTAAGGAAAATCACAGATTCCGAGTTGCACATTGTTCCATTTGTTATTTGTGTTTTTATTCAATATTGTGGTGGACACGCGCGATTAAAATGTATTATAATTGAGGTGTAATATATTAAACAATATATAAATCATCAAGTTGTATCTACTTGTTTAGATGTTAAACAAGCAAACTTATAATGATACTCAATCAGTTGTAAAAAATATTTCCATTGTATGACGAAGATGTAAATTGTGTCAATTTTTGAAAGTTTAAACTTGTAATCAACATGGTAAAACACAACTATGTTTTATGTTTTATTTATGTGTTATGGGTCATAATTTAAATACCAAAACAAAAAATATACATTCAAAGGGCTGGACACTTAAATTGGCACAATTAAATAGTTTGCAATGAGGATCTAAAAGTAATAATTGCCTAGTAGCTTGCAAGTTTATGTTGAGATNATATATATATATATATTTAGATGTCTTTTTAATTATGTTTAATAATTATTTAAAATATAAAACAATACTGTGTTTATAGCTTTCTCATTGCAAATATTGAAATAAGGAGCGTGATTGTTTTTAACGTGGACAGAGCAACCTTATGTCATCGGTTATTGGCCTTATTTTATTAGAGGTGGTTAGATTAATCGGTGCTATCGGTTAGTGGTTTGATAGCACTAAATTAAATTCAATGTCAAAATATACTGGGTTGTGAACCATTAGCAGAACACATATGCAACTTTTACCCATTTATGTCTATCGTCTAGAAAAAGGCCTTGGCAAACAGCGCAGACCCAGATGAGACGCCGCATAATGCGGCGTCTTCAGGGTCTGCGCTGTTTGCTTAAAGGAATTTCTGTAAGAAATATTCTAGATATATATAAACAAATATAATAGACATCCCTAATTTTGGAAATAAATTGATCCAATTTATAAGGATGTGAGAGTCCACTAGGCATAAATGGGTTAATAACGTAATACATATGTAGTCCTGTACTAACCTGATGACTTGCAGAGGACTCCAGCTGATCTCGGAACCTCCATGCAGTATCCGGCCTTGAACCGTGGCACGAAAGGGTCGTCTTCAGCGAAGTTGATGTTGAAACAATTGTCGAGACTATAGGTGGGTAAAATAGAATTGTATGAGTTTATATTAAGTAAAGTTACTAATTATTTTTAATTTACAATAAATGTTTATACTACTTAATTGCGCTAAATAGGTGTTGTTTATAAAAGGTATACATATGCAAAGGTTTATTTCGGGGCTAAGAACGCGAAGATCATTTTCTAGCTCTAAAGCAAAGACTTTTTTAAACAAAACACACACATCGTGTCTCTACAGCGGGAGAGTCATTCGGTATATACATGTTCAACTAATACAATATAACATTTAGACTACAAAGTGGGCTTGTGGTTATTGTAAGGGTACGTAATGTCCCTTTACTATCAATAAGTGTAATTATTACGCACATGTATATATTTAAATAGTGCCAATACCACTTCGTTGCGCCGTAGTATGGGACTCATCTAACCGAATTCGAGTAAATATAAATAACTAAGGTAGAAGTATGATATAAAAACTTCATCTCGTTTTTCGACTATAATACATGATAGATAATTGTGGTTCAATTTCAGCGGTTTTTATTACACAGCATATACTCACTCGTCATTATTTGCACAGCAATCGTCCACAGCTGAATCGAAAATGAAAACAACAGTATTATTTTGTATTATTAACCCATTTATGCCGATTGGACTCTCCCATCCTTCTAAATTGGATCAATTTATTTCCAAAATTATGGATGTCTAGTATATTTATTTCTATACTGAGAATATTTCTTACAGAAATTCCTTTAAGCAAACAGCGCAGACCCTGATAAGACGCCGCATCATGACGTCTCATCTGGGTCGACGCTGTTTGCCAATGCCTTTTTTCTAGACGCTAGGCATAAATGGGTTAAACATTAAAAACAGCGCATACATCAGTTGTAACAAAACCATAAGTAATAATTCTAACAATGCAACTAGAGACAGAGATCTTCAAGTTGAAAACACTTACCAGTGCTCAGTGGTGTTAATATTATGTCGTGGTCAAGGAATTGACCGAACTGGAAGGCCTGCAAGGTCAATTTCTGATCCGTAAGCTGCTGCGGACCCCTGTGGACTGCGTTGCTGACTTTCCGTGCGAACGGCAGAGGGTTTCCACCAATACCCTTCGACCGGGGGAGGTTCAACCCGTCATCTAAATGTCCCAGAATAAAGGACATGTTTAACCCATTTATGCCTAGCGTCTACAAAAAAGGCCTTGGCAAACAGCGTAGACCCAGATGCATGATGCGGCGTCTCATCAGGGCCAGCGCTGTTTGCTTAAAGGAATTTCTGCAAGAAATATTCTAAATATAAAAATAAATATACTAGATATCCCTAATTTTGGAAATAAATTGATCCAATTTAGAAGGATGGGAGAGTCCACTAGGCATAAATGGGTTAAAACAATCAACCTTGTTAGTGCGATAATATTTTATTATGTTTTTAAAGGTATCAAATGTGACTTATAGTTCCGTGGAATATAGAAATGAATCCATTATGTAAGACAATTAACCGGATATGAACTTTTGGGAGCTTTTTTGGAAACATACATTAGAATACAAAATGTTAAACATGTTAACATAAATAAATATAATTTATTTCGGCAAACTACAAAATGCAAACGAAACAAATTGCGCGAATATTTGTTTAATATATTTCTGATGACTAGATAATACGAAATAATCTCTCATATGGCCGTTATGTCTACAATCAATTAGTGTGCAATAATAAAAGCATTTGCTCTTAACCCATTAATGCCTAACGTCTAGACAAAGGCATTGGCAAACAGCGTAGATCCAGATGAGACGCCGCACGATGCGGCGTCTCATCAGGGTCTGCGCTGTTTGCTTTAAGGAATTGCTTTAAGAAATATTCTAAATATAGAAATAAATATACTAGACATCCCTTATTATTGAAATAAATTGATCCAATTTTAAAGGATGGGAGAGTTCACTAGGCATAAATGGGTTTAACTCACCATATGCTGCCTTAAGTAGACGCCGTTCGGCCGCTCCTGCCATTCCCCATGANTCAGGTAGACGGGGCCCATCTGCTCCCAGTGCGACCTTCATGAACGCTATAAATAGAATCATTATTTCAAGATGGCTATACATAGAATCATGCCTTTCATTTGCGCTAAGAATACACTAATATTGGCATTTGTGCTTTAGATATAAGAATACCTTCTTGAAAGCAGAATGGCAAAGGATTTACATGGACCCTTTTCAGGATTTAGAACTTGAATACGACATGTGTATGCACTGTTCTTTCTTCGCATATATTTCCTATTGCCTCGGTATTTTGCATCCATAATCAAAATGAAAGATAAAGGTACCAAACAATTAATTATTTTCAGATATTCCAAAATGGCAACCCTCAATGTGTTGTTCTTCTTTTTTTTCATAACTTTACAAATTTCACTAGCATGAACATATTTAATTAATAAATACTGATTTTGGCATTTTTATAAAATAGCAGTTTGTATTTATAAATGATAGTTAATGATGTGTTTCAAGTTACACACATAAAATATAAGCACACATAAACACGACGTGAAACACCTATCAAACTTTATATACATGCCTTTTAACAAACAGTTACCTTAACGTATAATGTAAAAGCGTCCTTGGTAAACAAACAAAGTATCATTAATTGGGGCAGGGCATTCACTTATACGAAAAAAAAACAATTTCAAACTATTTGCTATTTGGTTGGCTTATTGGACAGGGCCGATACAAGAGATAAATGAGCCTAAATGTATTGCAGCATCCGTCTTAATTATGTATAAAGCAAAAACGTATTGCACAATAAGACATTTGCCAAAATATGTAACAGGCATGTCTCATCGGCCCAGTTTCAAAAGATAATCCTTGTACTCAATTTGCCATAAACGCAATTCGGATGGCTACTTGATCTGAGCAGAATACCAAGAATGCATTGTACTAATTCACAACATGGTTGACTTATCGGTCAACTCCACCTTGTACCCAATTCGCCATGAACGCAATTCGGTTGACTACTTGAGCTGCGTCACAAAGCGATGCGGAGACCATCAACGCATTATACTAATACGCAATATGGCTATTTTATTGGACAACTCCAAAAAAGTGACAAGATTTTCAGCAGAAATTTGTGGAACAGCTGGTATCGTTTTTTTCTTATTAAAAGATGTAAGCAAACATATTTTGTTTCCGATATCGCTTATTGAAATACAAGTGAGTGTCACTATACTTGTTAGTTGCTTTTTGGCCTTTATGGTTACGTGTCATTAGAACATACTTGCTTACTTTTATACGTTTATGTTATTTCCACAAAGGTAAGAAACATTTCCGTTATGTATACATATGTATATACATGCGAATCGTGAGCAAATACTAAACTATATAATTTAATACACAATTTGTTGCAAAAAAGGTAATTAAATAATAGATATGATAACTTTATCATAAGGGTTTACCTATAAGGGACAGTCCTACAGCGGGACAGCGTTTGGGCACGCTTTGATAAGACGTCCGTCATACAAATAATAGTGTCTATGCCAAACCTGTTATGTAATAACATAGTGCCTTTTTATTTGTATACATGTTGAAGTTGTATGTGTATTAATGACGTAAGGATTCCTAAAATAAGTCAAGACAACGTACTGTTTGCTGAGATTGCGTAATTTGCCCATCATAGTTGCCATGTCCCTGTCGGCGTCGACGTGAGCGTCGGTGGGGCGATCACGTAGATGGACCTTCCGTAAAGGGCAACCAAATCCGTTGGCGGGACCGGCTGAAATACCAAATAAAATTACTTAGGTGTGAAGAACTAAATGCGTAAAGTCATTATACCTTTCCCGACCCCACGATTGATATTAATCATATTATATTTAAAAATTTAGTGTGACCTAAACTTTAATATATCGACACTGGCAATATATTCAACATGTCATCTTAAACGGTTGAGCTCTCGTATTTTAATATTTCCCATTGAATGATGAAGTTAAAGTCCGCTCAATCTTATCATGGCCATATTCATGTTTATGTATGTCCTTTACCTTTAACACATTTATGCCTAGTGGACTCTCCCATCCTTCTAAATTTGATCAATTTATTTTTTAAATTTAGGGATGTTTAGTATATTTATTTCTATATATAGAATATTTCTTACAGAAATTCCTTTAAGCAAACAGCGCAGACCCTGATGAGACGCCGCATCATGCGGCGTCTCATCTGGATCTACGCTGTTTGCCAAGGCCTTTTTTTCTAGACGCTAGGCATAAATGGGTTAAGATAGTGAAAAACACCCTTACGAGTTGATACAAAAGGTGAACCTTTGTTGTGCAAAGTTATCCAGCGAATAGTGAAGTTACAATATCTACATATGCTGTATGGTGCACATATTAACATATTGGCATTCAAGTATAATATTGATCGTTAGATATGGATAAAGGTCTTGGCCACCATGGGTTGGCATCATATTGTGAACATTATGTGGCGTTGTAAAAGCGCGGCTTGCTCGACAATATATATCACTGCGATGCATATATGAAACAGTACTCTAGTCTTGAGTGCGATAACTTGTAAATTTAGACCATCAAACTAATTACTGTAAATTCAGCTTTTTGCAATTAACGATACTTGTAAAAGCAATCCGACAGTCAATTATGACAGTGAATTAGTATATCACGGAAAAAGAAACGGCTAGCAGCGATTAAGGTGTCTAGCATTTGAAGGTTGAATACATAATTCAGTGATTACTGATATTGTTATTATATTAAATTGCTGTTTAATTTATAAAGGTATTGTCTTCACGGAGAAATGTGAATGGCCTCTAGCCTGTAAATACAATGAAGCATTCAGTATATAGTATGCATCTAACATAGATATAGAAATAAACGCTTAACAACAAAATATATTATAACAAAAAATTGTACCCCATTTTTCTTTAGCACATCCAGTGACAGCGTCCTTTACTTTAGAGGCAGGGTTGCTGCGAACCCTTGGTGCAAACACCACACACACGAACAAGCATATAGCTGCATTGAGTGTCTGTGAGAAGAAATTAGATTTATATTTTATTCAAACATTCTTTTCAACAAAAAACATACAAATATTTTATTCGCTTAACCCATTTATGCCTAGCGTATAGAAAAAAAGACCTTGAAAAACAGCGTAAACCCAGATGAGACGCCGCATGATTTGCTTTAAGGTATTTCTGTAAGAAATATTCTAAATATAGAAATAAATAAACTAAAATCCCTAATTTTGGAAATAAATTGATCCAATTTAGAAGGATATGAGAGTCCGCTAGGCATTAATGGGTTACGCATTTGATAGCTCATCGTGATAACAAATTCATATTATTAGACATGCTAACATGCGTGAAATAATAGTAAAACCGTATGCTTGAGAGTGTTGTGTGATCATATAAACAATCAACTGTGTAAATAAACAATTTGTTTACGGATATCAGTGGTAACAGACAAAATATAAAATGTATATTCATTTCATAATAAACTGAACATGTTTATTTAAATATGTGGTACATGTACCAGGAAAAAAACAAAGTACCTTTATTTAATAATACACCGTACATAAATGGAAGTCCTTCACAATTTGGACTTGTAAATAGCATGAAGCGCACATTTGAAATATATAAAACTATAATAAAACAGAAGAAGCATTGAACAACTGGTCCCTGAAAAAACAAATGTGCAGACATCTCTTATAATGGCATTTTTAGTCATATTACATAACATGAATATTTTTTATCAAAGCTGCATGTTTTAAAGCTGCATTATCAGTGAATTAAACAAGATACAATTCAGTTCCCAAGTTTTCTTTCACTTAAATGTGCAATATTTTATAGAAAAACTACATACATGCTTACATGAACACTGTTATTTAGAAAGAATGTTAGCTTCTATTAATTAGTGTTTTCGAAATATGTGTTGTATATGACTGTTTTGATTACAACTATGTTTACATACACTCTTCGTGTGCATATTCAGGAGCTACTAAACATATAACCTGCATGTATAGAATACTATATATTGATAATAAAATTTTGCACAAACACAATTAAAAAAAAAAAAAAAAAAAAAAAAAANAGATACACATGCATGCCAAATATGAAGTTGCTATCTTCAATATTACAAAAGTTATTGCAAATGTTAAAGTTGTAGCAAACAAACCAACACACAAACCAACAAACGGACAGGGCAAAAGCAATATGTCCCCCAGTATAGACTGGGGGGACATAACAAATACATAATAAACTGTACATAAACTACAATAATAAACGTTGTGTTTAAGAAAAATACAATTATCTCTTTTCTTAAAGCATCTTTCATCATCACTTGCCTGAAGAAAATGGTTATTTAACTAGCGATATCCCATCAAATTCCCGCTGCGATGGAGATTAAGTTATGAACATTTGAGTTGATCATTTGTATACGTAAAATTGAAACACAAATTATTTCAAACAAAATATTAGACGTCATTAATCAATTGAAAGTGTTAGCCTGGGGGTTCAATGTTTATTGAAATGTGATTCAATAGTTGTCAACGGGTGGTAATTCTCTTAATATGAACTATATTTTTGGATCTTCTAAGATGAAATGCGTGTTCATATGTAGTATCATGCTAATTGCATTTTCAAAAAAAAAACAGTTGATTCGTCATACCAGTAACAGGATATAGCAGTCAATCATAAAGTGAACGATTTCGAAACAACTTTTGTTAAAATTGTGTTAGACGACTTCAAAAGAGATTTCATTTCAAGGTCCAACACTTCAGGTGTGATAAGTGTTCATAAAATCCTTAACATCGCAATTCAAAATAAACTTTAAACGATTAAGCCACTTATCTGAATCGCAATGAAGCTGTTTTGTATTTACTGAAGCGATACGCCAAGGGAATGTATTTTATTAAGTGATATATTCTGTAATTGTATGCTCGTCCCTTGCCACATAATGAACGTTAAACTATAAAAGGCCAATTAATCGACAGCAATACAAATAATTTTGTAGTATTATGGCAATTTTGTCATTTTTACGATTTAGAAAACTTACTAAGTTGAATTTTGTGAATTCAGGTCCTGTTTTACTGGTAATATTCAAATATAAATATAGTTTTATGAAGGTGAGCTTTAATTAAGAAATGGTGTATGCAACCAATTTTGCTAGAGGTATTGTCCTTTATAATAATTTTCACTATTTTATATTTTATTTTATACAAAGTTATGTTACTTTTTCTTTAAGTATTTTTTCAACTATAACTATCATTATTTTATTTAAGCTGGTCTTTTCTTACTGACTGAGTGATTAGTTTGTGTACAAACGTGCCGTGTGGGTATAAAAGGCCATTTGACGCATCTAGTAAACAATCCACTGACTGTAACCAACTGTTCATGCATTGGTTGGGTCATGACAACACGTTTTCTAAACTAATCACAGCCGTGGACGATAAAGCACTGTATGAAGACGCTTAATTATCCTATCACTTTAAGTGAAATAGGACAGTGTGTAATCGAAATGTATACATGCATTACGCCCGATTTTTAAATATATATATATACACGATGTTAACAAATAATATGCATATTAAAATATACATTATGTTTTAGTTATTGATTATTTATTATGAGTTGTAACAAAAATAGTACAACATAACATTAACCCATGTATGCATAGCGTCTAGAAAAAAAGGCCTTGGCAAACAGCGTAGACCCGGATGATGCGGCGTCTCATCAGGGTCTGCGCTGTTTGCTTAAAGGAATTTCTGTAAGAAATATTCTAAATATAGAAATAAATATACCAGACATCCCTAATTTTGGAAATGAATTGATCCAATTTAGAAGGATGGGAGAGTCCACTCGGCATAAATGGATTAAACCATTCACCGACTCCATTACATTCAACTCAATTCGACACACAGAGGCATTACATTTTAAATGCAACCCAAACTTCTGTCTGTGTGGCGGCTTTATGAGTCCGGCAAGATGAGGTACGCGGAGGAAATGACGATAAGGTATAATACCTTTTTATGACCATAATACGTCATTATCGCGTGATTTAAAACAACTTAATATGTTTATTATTCTTACATGGGGGATCCAACCTCTCAAAATAATAAAACGTCTATATGTGCTGTACTTACTTTTTATTTCTGTTTAATAGTTTCAGGAGTGTGCGTCATACATATACATTATGGTGTTATAATTGTAACCTTTCACTTTCGTTTTCAGGACGTCATTATATTCAGAATATGTTAACACAGGTCAATAAGACCGTTGAGTATACCGGACATAAACATACCATGAAAGTAATAACCCACTTCACAACCCGTGAATTGTAGAATTGTAATTATTATAATCAAGTGGCGTTTAAGCAGGCTTAATAAAATATATGTTTAATTTCATAAATAAATATATCATTCTGATCATAACATCACCGGGGGTGAACAACTTTTATCACGTGACCGCAAAAGTCAACGCCGGTTGAAGAAACAGTCTGTAATCTTGCNTGTAGTCATTAAAACTTGTAAAACGTTTTAGAAATATATTTTAACAAATGGTAATTCTTTAATAACAGAAACATGACGCTCGTGTGTGAAATTTGTGGGAAGACATTTAAATCGGAGTGGGTGTTAAAGCTTTATGGTAAGCGCCAAAGAGGGACTAGACGATTCGTCTGTTGTGAAAAAACATTTTACACAACACAGGCGTTGAACAGGCACATGTGTGTATTTTTCATGTACAACGCTAGGTTCTGTCGGTTTAAAAATCAAAATGCAATTTAACATAAGTTACTGCATTCTAAGCTAAAGTAAGTTTTTGATAACCTAGTTACTAAGCACCTTTTGAAAAGTTTTGTATAGTGTTTTCGAAATTAGCCGGCTTAAAAATAACATTTAATTACTAGTTTCGTGCATATTGGTGTAAAGTTTTTAACGACAATAATAGTCCAGATAAAATTTCAATGCAAAATGTCACTGAAAAATTGGAAATTACACGATATCAATCCAGTATACGTAATTGGACCCTTACAAATATGTTTTAATGCGTATATTGGATTGTGTAATTCGTAAATACGCGTTTACGCGCCATATCTGGAGCGCTTCTGACGACCATCATTTTGTTAAGGGCCATATTATTATGGATAATATTCTGTGTGTATTTTTCTGTATTTAATAATAATTCACCAGTTTCATTTTTTTTAAATAAGATGCCGCATTCGTGGTGTTGAAAAGTCGATCCCCTGTGAAAAATGCGGCAAAAGGTTTTCAACGAAAGATTACCTGAATCGTCACGTCCGGATGGAGGTAGCTGCAAGTTATTTACCTGTTCAATTTGCAATGCAACACTCCGAGAGAAAATTGACCTTCAGGCCCGCCTTGACAACCACAATGGAGAGAAAAACTTTGCATGTGATTTGTGTGAAAAGAGGTACAGGCAGTAGTCTATCAAAGCACAGACCCTTTTCCTGGCATATGTCTTACCAATGTGACGTGATTATTTTCTTTATTAATGATAATACAGACTGTAAAACAATAATATATAGTTTTACGCGTGATTTTGCATCCTAAACAGTGTGTTGTTTCATATCGTTAATATTGTGTTGTTTTGTTTGGTATTCCTGTTTTCTATATGATTATTGCTGATATATTTATTATTCACATTTAAATTCAGTATGATAATGGTTGATCTCATACGAATTAGTGTGTTCATTATTGCTCATCTGTGATAACTGTTGATCTCAACCAATTAATTGTGATTTATATTGATTATCTGAGATTACTGTTGATATTGATCTCATTGGAATCATTGTGCGAATAGTCAATAATTACATTTAAATATGTAATGCCTTCTCAAGTTGCACATAGGCCAGTTTAATGTTTTGCGCATAAGCCAATCGTTTCTTTTAGAATTTTGGCCGTCGATCTGATTATTACGTGTCTTATTGCGATACGGGATATTCTTCGCAGCAATGAAACCATTTATCTGCAGATTTTTGGCGTATGCCACTATCTCAACCAACCTGCGTTTGTCATAATCCAGCTTCAGCAAACTGTGTTTGCTCAACCAAACCGCGTTTGTATATTTTTGAACTAGCAAGAACTGACCAAATGAAATATAAAAACGTCAACTTGTATCTCAAATTCAGTAAATAAACAAAAAATAAGCATCGTGTGCTCTCATTTTTCAAGCAATATGATTTATTCGTGAATCGAAAGTAAAAAATATATAAAATCAAACTGCGTTTGCATTGAAAATCTAAATTTTGTGTCGAAGTGTTCTTAAAAACTGCAAAGCTTCGAAACAATTGCAATGCGTCTTTATATGCGAAAAGGTATGTAGCATGTTATAGGCTTTGTATTTTGTACATATTCTCTATAAAAATATGAAAATTACCTGACGGAGCGAAATTCCTGATGCAATTCAACAACCTGCGTTGACTTTTGTGGTCACGTGACAAAAGTTGTTCATCCCCGGTGAACATATGACCATTCAATATGTTTGTTAATATGTTTCAGATCTAAATATATATTGATAACACGTATTTAATGTTGTTTTAACTGATACTGTAAACAACTATTTAATTGTAATCATCAGCGGTTACTGTTAATCAAATCGGCTATGGACTGCTGCTTTTCCTAAGCATGAACAACTTAGCAATTATTTTGGCAGTCAATAATCCAGCTGCATTTATATATCTCCAAACTACATCTTGGACATTTACGCTGAAATTAAAACTCTTACTTTGATAGCGGTTCTAATTATCCAACCTTGTTAACGTCTTTTCTCGAGATTTATCTGACACGATTGAATAAACTATCGATCCGACAAGTAATCACAAACCTTGTCCCCAGCCTTTTTAACCGCATTTGGGTTTACAAAAATACACGCTTCGTTTAACCCATTTATGCCTAGCGTCTAGAAAAAAGGCCTTGGCAAACAGCGAAGACCCAGATGAGACGCCGCATGATGCGGCGTCGCATCAGGGTCTGCGCTGTTTGCTTATAGGAATTTCTGTAAGAAATATTCTAAATATAGAAATAAATATACTAGACATCCCTAATTTTGGAAATAAATTGATCCAATTTAGAAGGATGGGAGAGTCCACTAGGCATAAATGGGTTAAATGCTTATACTACAGTATCTGCTTCAATGGCTGTTAATTATTACTGCCATACGGCTTCTACGTTAATGCTATAATGATAATAACGCTGCTGTCCCATACACTCTGCTATGGGATACCAAAAGGGGTCGAAACTTTAACTTCTGCTGCAGCAGAAAATCCTGCTCGAGCCGCATTTATTTTTAGATTAAGCCCTTGAACCCGTTAGCCAATCAAATTTGAGCTTACAAACGGACGACATAAGCTACCTCTACAGATTGGCTGAGGGCTCAAAGGGCTTAATCTAAAAAAAAATGCTGCTCGAGCAGGATTTTTCTGCTGCAGCAGAAAAAAAATGCTGCTCGAGCAGGATTTTTCTGCTGCAGCAGAAGTTAAAGTTTCGATCCCTTTGTTATCCCATACTCTTCAATTATCCCACCACTAACTCTTAAACTTACAAATCACCTTAATCGTGTTTTGTTTGTTTTTTTGCTTAGGAAATATGAAAAAAGAGTTGATTATGCATTCAACTACAAGTTATACAATCAAAATAAAAACCTTCTTTGGCATGCGTGCGTGAATATGAGAGAACATGTTTTGTGGTGGGGGTGTAACGGGTTCTCTCTACATATACGGAAAAAAAAAGACATATTTCTATAAGATTCTTAAATACAACTCAATCGTTGAAAAAGTCCGCTTTTTCAAGCGGCTCTTTTCTTTCGGCTCTAATCTTGGTTGATTTCAGGCTGTTAACAATCAAATACGAATAGTTAAACTTTCGTTTTCTGGAAATGTTTTTCGTGTTGTAGTCTGGTTTGGATTCTGTTATGTAAAAACATGTGTTAGGTACTATTATTGCAGATCGAAATGTATTTAAATATTGCAGTAAACAATGCTAAACATAACAAAAAATTTACGGCCAAATGTTGGATTATTTGTGATTTTAAATGACGGTCATAACTGGCAAAGAAGTGATCTAAAACTCCCGTAATATATGCTGATATGGGAGTTTTTCTTGCGTATAAAATAGGAATATTGACAATCTTCAACCATTAACTCTTCGAAATTCGGCATCAAACTGCCGATTGCAACAGAAAATTAAACAAACTCCTACATGAAGTACATGCGATGTTGTCGGAACATGCGGGCTGCCTGTTTCGAGATACGTCAATGGTAATCTTCCCCGAGAGCACCGTTTCCCGATGCTATACATTCACCCATTTATGCCTAGTGGACTCTCCCATCCTTCTAAATTGGATCAATTTATTTCCAAAATAAGGGATGTCTAGTATATTTATTTCTATATTTAGAATATTTTGTTACAGAAATTCCTTTACGCAAACAGCGCAGACCCTGATGAGACGCCACATCATGCGGCGTCTCATCTGGGTCTTCGCTGTTTGCCAAGGCCTTTTTTCTAGACGCTAGGCATGCATGGGTTAAAATATGTACATGTACAAGCGCTCCACCAAACAAATCGTATGCTAGTCACTATTTTTTACAAAATATTTCAACTGATTTAAAAAAGAAACAAATTAAAGTATTTTTCAATTATTGTAATTTATGTGATTGATGTTTGATCTCTGTCCACACACACTTAAACGTTTACTAAAATACCCGATCGTTAAAGAGTAATAACAATTCGAGACGGATTTTTTGCAATGATAAAAATGTTCAAAGGCAAAACGATGCACATATTTGGAATGTTATTGTTGTTTTCGTTAAATATGCACATAATGTTAATCGTGTGTGCATTATTAATTTATTACTCTAGATATGAGAGGTAAAGCCGAAAGCCTTCTTATCAAGACGGTTCTGCTTCGAAAATATGAAGGATTTTCTTTTTCAAACACAAATGTTTTGCAGGTTAAAACATCGTTTTGTATTGGAAAACATGATCTCATTAATTTCGTAAGTTTTCGGAAAGATTTTTTGTTTTAACCCATTTATGCCTAGCGTCTAGAAAAAAAGCATTGGCAAAACAGAGTAAACCCAGATGAGACGCCGCATGATGCGGCGTCTCATCAGGGTCTGCGCTGTTTGCTTAAAGGAATTTCTGTAAGAAATATTCTTAATATAGAAATAAATATACCAGACAACCCTAAGTTTGGAAATAAATTGATCCAATTTAGAAGGATGGGAGAGTCCACTAGGCATAAATGGGTTAACTTACCAAAATGGGGAAATAGCTCATTTATAATTTGAAGCAGTTCAATTACCATGTACGCTGATGAAATCAGTTAACAACAGCACCGTACAAAAACCATTTTAACCCATTTATGCCTAGTGGACTCTCCCATCCTTCTAAATTGGACCAATTATTTCCAAAATTAGGGATGTCTAGTATATTTATTTCTATATTTAGAATATTTCTTACAGAAATTCCTTTANATACTGCAGTCAGCCTTAAAATAATTACAAAAGCAACATGACTATAATAATAAAATAATAATAATAATGATAATAATTAATAGTAATAATAACAATAATAATAAATAATAAATATTTCATTCTTTCATATCAACAGACAGTCACAAAGCATACAGAAGGGAAGAAATACCCCCCAAAGCGGTATTTTAATCGATACAATCCACATACACATCAAAACAAGTTTTGCGTTTGTAGCAAATGATTTTTAAAGTGCCGTTTAAAGGAAATAAGTGAAGGTGCTTGTCTTACATTATTTGGAATAAAGTTCCAAATATTTCTCGCACAATAAGGGTTGAAACGGGTTATACTTATGCAGCTTTAAACTTTAAATGTAGATATTGTGTTGAACAGAATATTGACATCGTCATAGAGCGCACTGAAAACACTATATTGACCATTTGTTATATTTATGATGGCGGCTATGTACATAGTAAGAGCACGTGCAAAGACAACTTAACACGCTTTCAGACTAAACTAGTAATGATAATAAATGCTTACCTTCATCGTGTCACCAACGTTCCAACCTTGTGTATTCTTATTCGTTCGTAAGAACTTACAAGTGTAAATAGACCATGCGACCAACCGGTTTATATAGAGCCAGTCGCCCTTCAGGGACTCATTCGTGACCCAGACGTGTCATCCCACTTCTTGGTATGTTTGACATTGTCAAAGGATATGATTTTTTGTACCATTTGTAAAATGAATCATTTTGCCCATACCCGGATTGAACGGAAGATGCGGCCACATCCTTGAGTTATTAGTTTTTTTTGTTTTTCGAAAATAGCTACAAATCATATATCAAGTTTTAATATTGCATTAAATTTGCTCGCGCAAATGGTATGGTGAATGCTCTCAAGCATTCGCATAATACCACAATATCGGTATAACAATGTAGCGGAGCTGCGAGTTATTGCTGAAACAATGGTCGTTCGTTGGAGTACACTTTTGGCAAACGTTTATTTTTATGTCCCCCAGTCAATACTGGGGACAGACACAGACATATTGTTTTTGCCCTGTCTGTTGGTTTGTTTGTTGGTTTGTTTGTTGGTTTGTTTTCGTCAACTTTAACATCTAGAATCCGTGTGTATATACTATTTTTATATTTAACCCATTAATGCCTAGTGGACTCTCCCATCCTTCAAAATTGGATCAATTTATTTCAAAAACTAGGGATGTCTAGTATATTTATTTCTATATTTAGAATATTTCTTACAGAAATTCCTTTAAGCAAACAGCGCAGACCCTGATGAGACGCCGCATCATGCGGCGTCACATCTGGGTCTACGCTGTTCGCCAAGGCCTTTTTTCTAGACGCTAGGCATAAATGGGTTACAGGTTGAATGATTTTCCTTCAGAATATTAATGTAAAATTTATAAATTCAAGTTATAAAAGTGTTAAGAGGACTGTTTTGTCATAGAAAACTGCTTGTGTATCGAAATACGTTTGCCAATAAACAAATTGTCCCTCTCCGCGCAATAAGTGTACATGTTGACGGTTTCATCTAAGTCATTTCGAAATAAGTTTTTAAGTACCAAGGTACTTATCCGTGCATGGGCTCAATTTTTGCGTGGAAAAGAGTGTTTCTATACGGTTAATAAACGCTCCCACTTAATAACAATATTTTAAAACATTTCTACTCATATCATGAACTCATCGCAGATTGCTATCATATGTTGAGTGAGTTTAACATTTCATACAAAATAGGAATTACTTATAAATCCATTAATATAATAAAATAAATCGTACAAACACGTCACTTTTGTTTATTAAAATGTCTTAAGTACCAAACATGTTTCGGCCATAGCCTTCATCAGTAGTACATTAATATAAACAAATACATAGGAAGTGACGTCTACGTCATACACTAACGTAACGTCGTTTGGCGGAAAAAAATAATATAGTACATAATATAACATAATACATAATACAAAGATGGATCAGTGATGATACAACAGCCTATTAGTAATAATATAATTTACAAAAAAAAACATAGTAATAGACAAACATCAAATGTATATGTAAATTATGTTTATGTTATATAAATAAAGCAGTTTATTATTTAGACCGTTAGGAATCATAGTTTTTAATTCATGTATCCAATAGGTTTCTTTGTATAAACGGTCTAGATTGTTTTGAACAACATCAATAGGTACAAAGAGAAATCTGATAAAGTGCAATCATTGTCGGTGGATCCAAAATGTGTAGCAACATGTGAAATAGGATTTATTAAACAATTTCTGATATCAAATCTATGGCTATTCATTCTGCGGGAAACATATTTTTTTATAAATTATTAATCCATTCACACTAGCTTTGGATGATCTTACATCATATGTCATTTCACCTTAAACAGGATTTTACCGTCATAAATAGATTCAGATTAATTATGAAAAAACCTAATTTATGAACATTGTATGCAATCAAATCAGCCATTTGTAGGCGAAACGGATTTGCTTTTGGCTGATGATGACACAACTATTTGGGTATTACCAGTGATATAGCAAAACCCACTTTAATATAGCCAATCAGTTTTCATATGAGGTATGGTGTATTCTATTGGGGATATTATTTTCGTTTTTTTTTATGGAGCTTCTAGGTAGTTTGAAAGGACTTGATTACTTTTTGATTATATCTAAAAATGATACATTTAAACTTCAATTTAAAATTATTTCTAAACTTTAAAACGGCAATAGAAACGACGCACGTCTACTACAGCTGTTTTTCAAGGACAAGGAAGTTCAAATGTTTTCTAAATGCGTTCGTGTTCTATTCTGAATTATCTAATGCTGTTTTGTCTATTAACTTCTAATGAAGTTGCTGTTTGATCTTCCATAAAACCAAAAACACTTTATTTGCATATAATTCACGTAACATAACATCCTTTTACTTTAGTTTCATCGACGCAACGATAATAAACTTTGTGCATTACTACTGATACGTACAGTATAGTACTTTAAATTGATATTTGCGAGTTGTTTGTTCCACATTTTCCTGAAAATTCATGTACACGGTTTTCTCCGTGAATTACTTGCATTTAGGTTTCTTACTTTGAATTTACTGCGCGTTAAACGGTCGTTTATTCCCGGTACAGTTAATTTCATGTGCATGTGCATTTTATTTTGGGTCAGACAAGTTTGTTTACCCATTTATGCCTAGTGGACTCTCCCATCCTTCTAAATTGGATCAATTTATTTCCAAAATTAGGGATGTCTAGTATATTAATTTCTATATTTAGAATATTTCTTACAGAAATTCCTTTAAGCAAACAGCGCAGACCCTGATGAGACGCCGCATCATGCGGCGTCTCATCTGGGTCTTCGCTGTTTGCCAAGGCCTTTTTTTCTAGACGCTAGGCATAAATGGGTTAAGGGTGTTCAAAGAATAAATGGTAAGATATTTGTTCTTAACGCCAAGCAATCTGCGGTCCGAGAGTCACATAACCGAACGTGTGGGCATTATACATTTGTGTTGGTAAATACTTTCATCTTAATATGCATTTCAATGCCGGGTTTGTCATGTTTTTGAATACATTTCTATTTTTGTTATTTGCTTCCAGCGTGGAATGAATGTTTACACTCTCATATATCATGTATTTACCGATTCCTATACGAAGTATAATGTAATCGCTTCACGAAGGCTCTCCTTTGCTCGTTGATGCATTAACACATAGGGCTGTCCTGCATCGTCCGTTGTTCATAGTCTGCATTGCTGCTTGGACACGCAACGTAAAGACGGATACATCTTTCATAGGATTCGATTTATGTAAACTCTTCGTGACTGTTCTCATTTATATTATAGTAAAACATGATGGGTTGCAAACCTACGTATTATTGTTAAGTATCTACTTATTATTAATTACGCACTTTCGCCCATGTCGGCCTAAAGTGTGAAGAAACGCACACGCAAAATATAGGAGGGTTGCACACGTAAGACACTAATATGTTCAAATATTTTATCAGGAGATAATTATTTGGCAATAATATGAGGTAAATCGCAAACAAATGTAGGATGTGTTGCGTGCAGAAGAATGTAACGGATGCACGAACACATTACGAAATGCATAGCGTATACAGATACCTTTAACTGCAGTTGAATTGTAAACCTGTTAAAAGCAAAGGAAATACTATTTTTATATTGTAAACTAAAAAGCATGTACAAGCCAATTTAACCCATTTATGCCTAGCGTCTAGAAAAAAAGGCCTTGGCAAAAAACGTAGACCCAGATGAGACGCCGCATGATGCGGCGTCTCATCAGGGTCTGCGCTGTTTGCTTAAAGGAATTTCTGTTAGAAATATTCTAAATATAGAAATAAATATTCTAGACATCCGTAATTTTGGAAATAAATTGATCCAATTAAGAAGGATGGGAGAGTCCACTAGGCATAAATGGGAAGGCAAACGAGTTTGTTTTGCTTGAACCGAGTTATAAAAAGAAGTGAAATATAATGATAACAAGTATGTATGCATTAATATGCAAGTACTTTTTGTCGTAAAGGAGGGGGAGACATAAAACACTGGTGTATTTGTACAGCCTATGACAATATTATGTTAGTCATCTACACATACTTGAATTAAACAAAGTCATAGCATATTGTGGGGGATTGTTTACAAGCAGTTTTCAAACTGTGTTCTAAGATTAACTAAAAATAAGAAGTTAGAAGTGTTCTGGAAGTGTTCGAACAAAAACGCAGACTGGTGTTTTTTTATATAATAAAACAAACAGACGAGACGCCTTTTACCTCCCTTATTCAGGAGAACACTCGCAGTTATCAAGAAGTGGTTAAAGTGTGCAGGCATGGTTCTGCAGTAAAACACCAGAACTCAATGTACAATAGTTTCTTCTACAATCTGCATCGGGCGAATGCTAATTTGTTTAAACTTGTATTTGAAAAAGACCATTTTACACTAATCAGTTAAAAGTGTTGTTTTAAATATATTTGTGCTACAAAATTTCAATGTTCAAACATTCATTTTAGTTAAAATGTATTCATTTCTGACCAGTGAAACCGCCATACACTTCGTTAAGAAGAATTCCTATTAATAAAGATGATATATAATGTTTGATGCATATATTAAACTCCAAGATTGCTGTCAGTCGGTCATTTTGAATTTGGTCAAAGAAAAAATTAGGTCATTATACTTTTTATTAGTTTGTATTGAATGGTTCACACAAAACCGGGCTATCAAGAATGGTAGTAAATTAATTAAAACTGTTTTGAAGAAACCATACAGGACATGAACATACATTTCTAGTGGACACTGATCATTAAAATATTAAATCTACTTCAAACGTGACGCATTTTGCTGTGTGACGCTTCTTATAAAAATGAAAACATCATGATAATCCCATTTTATAAAATGAAAAAAACATGATAATCCCATTTTATAAAATGAAAACATCATGATAATCCCATTTTATAAAATGAAAACATCATGATAATCCCATTTTATAAAATGAAAACATCATGATAATCCCATTTTATAAAATGAAAACATCATGATAATCCCATTTTATAAAATGAAAACATCATGATAATCCCATTTTATAAAATGAAAACATCATGATAATCCCATTTTATAAAATGAAAACATCATGATAATCCCATTTTATAAAATGAAAACATCATGATAATCCCATTTTATAAAATGAAAACATCATGATAATCCCATTTTATAAAATGAAAACATCATGATAATCCCATTTTATAAAATGAAAACATCATGATAATCCCATTTTATAAAATGAAAACATCATGATAATCCCATTTTATAAAATGAAAACATCATGATAATCCCATTTTATAAAATGAAAACATCATGATAATCCCATTTTATAAAATGAAAACATCATGATAATCCCATTTTATAAAATGAAAACATCATGATAATCCCATTTTATAAAATGAAAACATCATGATAATCCCATTTTATAAAATGAAAACATCATGATAATCCCATTTTATAAAATGAAAACATCATGATAATCCCATTTTATAAAATGAAAACATCATGATAATCCCATTTTATAAAATGAAAACATCATGATAATCCCATTTTATAAAATGAAAACATCATGATAATCCCATTTTATAAAATGAAAACATCATGATAATCCCATTTTATAAAATGAAAACATCATGATAATCCCATTTTATAAAATGAAAACATCATGATAATCCCATTTTATAAAATGAAAACATCATGATAATCCCATTTTATAAAATGAAAACATCATGATAATCCCATTTTATAAAATGAAAACATCATTATAATCCCATTTTATAAAATGAAAACATCATGATAATCCCATTTTTTAACAGTTGTGTATGTAGTTTCGACCTTTCAACAATTATCGTGTGACTTCAAACTGTTTCATTGACACAGCCTACCGGTAATTGCATTAAATTGCATAGTTTATTTATAAAATCAAACACTAATGATTGTAAAAAAGGAATGCATTTATTTTAATGCCTAGTGGACTCTCCCATCCTTCTAAATTGGATCATTTTATTTCCAAAATTAGGGATGTCTAGTATATTTATTTCTTTATTAAAAATACGTCCTACAGAAATTCCTTAAAGCAAACAGCGCAGACCCTGATGAGACGCCGCATCAAGCGGTGTCTCATCTGGGTCTACGCTGTTTGCCAAGGCCTTTTTTCTAGACGCTAGGCATAAATGGGTTAACACGTTTGTAAAAGCATAACATCTTTATTGCGTCATAAACAATAGCATATACACATGAACAGCGAGTTCTTTCTTTTGATCAGTTAACTCTACCATACCACTTTACACGCATCAGAAAACCAAAGTGTTGAGGTGTTCTCCAAATGTTCAATGAGTCATGTGACATCCCGTTTCGGCTAGAAAGCTTTCGATCAAATACATTAGATGCTTTAAATAAAGTGGAGAATAAGCTACAATATATGATTCAAGTTGAATTTCGCTGAAACATTTCAGCCCAGTCGGCCATTTTTCGTGGTACTCGTCACATTTAAATGTGTGGTCCCTCCCAATTGAACAACAAGTTAAAGATTTTTTTTAATCCATTCATGTCTAGCGTCTAGAAAAAAAGAGCCATCAACTATACATGCTAAGTGTGTGCACAAAACAAACGAATTAAACGATTCCCATTCACCGTGCAACGATTCTGAATCAATATGTGAGTGGGAAGTATATTAAATTATGTTTAACATTGTGATTTGTTCAGTGTTTTCTTGAGCCCGAAGACTCGAAAAGACAATCAAATCTTATACTGAAATCACAAAATATCTTTTCTTTCTTGTATGATTTCAATATCATCCAATATCTTCTATATCTGTTGTTTATAATATCTAAGCGATGGCATTCGCATCGCGTCAAAAATTATTTCTACATTCGCCTAAAGGCTCTCGATAATATAAACAGAGACTATATGAAGTAATTTATTATATCAATTAATTTAAATAAATGTTAACATTATATCATAATATAAGTGCTTTATACATGATCATACATTACTTTATGGCCTTTTGTAATGTATAATTTGGGTATATTTTCATTTCAAACAAGTTAATTACGTCCCTTGGTTTGTCAGGGGAAGTAATCTAACATATATTACTGGTCTACTTTGGAACTTCATAGGACTTTTATTTAAACTTTTACAACTTCTGGCATTTGTGAGTAATCACTAGACCAAGGATCCGCTCGGTACTTTTGTTGTCAGTTATTTATTCACCATATACCATCAATACATGAACGTATGCTATATTTTGTAACGGATGATGGTTTTATTTGATGTTTTTGCATATTTATATTATCCTCTCATACATCATTATATTTCAAATTTTATACAATATTGATAATATACTTCCACATTTCTCTCATATTTAACGTATTCGATCACATTCACGTTTATTTGAAAATTTAACTTTCATGCATAATATATTTTAAAAGAAAACGAAAAAAAACAAACAACAAGAACAACAACACAAATGTATAAACGTCATTTCTTTGTTTGACATAACTGAAACTGGAATTTATCCTCGGTAGCTAGATATTAAGAAATATTGTAGCAATTTCCAGAACAAAGATAATAAATTGCAACATAACAAAAGGAAAGACATTAATTAACTCCTTGTTTAATTAAAAATGTTAAGTGTTTATGTGCGATCTCCATTGCGACATATTAATATTAGTTGTGAATGGTACTATAAAATATGCAATCGGTACCCCTCGCAGATTATCATTAATCGTACTTATCCGATGTTTGACGGAAAAGGCCGAGAATGGGAGATTGTAAAATATGTATACCTTAGNGCCTGGTGACGTGTCCAAACCAAGCCAGCTTTCGTCGTTTTACGGTCGCCAGTAGGGGCTCTTGTGGACCAACAAGTGTTGTAGTCATTTTCCGGACGTACTCGTTGGTCTTGTGCTCCGTGTAGGAGACGCGGAGCAGTCTTCGGAGACATTTATGTTAAAATGCCTGTATCCTGCGTTCTGTGTCCGCAAGTACTTAAACACAGATGCTTATAGAAGATACTTTACAGTGATTAAATGTGTCTCTTGCATGTGTTAGTAACAAATACGAGTGAAAATGTCTTATCACATGACTCAATATGGGCTGGGCCGAAAGTGCGATATCGCGGACCTAAAATCAATACTGCGGACCAAAAATCCATTTAACTCATTTACGCCCGTAGTCTTAAAGGCACTTTTGTTTTTTTATCCTTTTGAATGGTGCCAGTTTAAAGCGTCTTCTGATACGGAAATATTCGACATGTGTCATGTTTTGATATGTCGCGCATTTTACAAGTTCATCGAAATTTTAATTGACGTCATGTGTTGATATGTCGCGCATTTTACAAGTTCATTGACATTCTTAATTTACGTCATGTTTTGATATGTCGCGCATTTTACAAGTTGATTGCAATTCTTAAGTGACGTCATGTTTTGATATGTCGCGCATTTTACAAGTTCATTGCAATTCTTAAGTGACGTCATGTTTTTATTTGTCGCGCATTTTACAAGTTCACTGAAAGTCTTAAGTTACGCTGAGAATCGTTTTAATGTGAACAGTTAAATAAGTATAAGTTTTACTGATGGACAGATGAAGACGGTAAGAGCTGTATTATATTGTTTAGAAATAGCTGTTGATTTGCACATGAAAAACAAAATTCTTACACCGGGCAAGCATGACCGGGATGTTATATCGTCTCAGCGCCGCAACACGGTACGTTGCTGTGCCCGATATGACCTTCTGTTATATACATAACGTGTAATGCTTTTCATCGAAAAGTTAACCAAAAAAGTTCCATGCCGCCATGCAATTCTTAAGTGACGTCATGTTTTGATATGTCGCGCATTTTTCAAGTTCATTGCAATTCTTAAGTGACGTCTAGTTGGATCAATTTATTTCCAAAATGAGGGATATCTAGTATATTTATTTCTATATATAGAATATTTCGTGCAGAAATATCTTTAGGCAAACAGCGCAGACCCTTATGAGACGCCGCATCATGCGGCGTCTCATCTGGGTCTACGCTGTTTGCCAAGGCCTTTTTTTCTAGACGCTAGACATAAATGGGTTAATATCCGACTTATGTTCATTTTAGAAATATGTGTGTGTATTTTTCATGTGTTATCGGCAAATGAACAACGGGCTTGAAGTAACGGTGCGTAGAAATTAAATTGCAACGACAGCGTGGAACCAATAGTTTGATAGCAGTGCATTTAAACGACACTTACCAAGCCAATACATCTCTTAAACGCCAAATGTGTATTTTTTCCATATGAAGATATATCATGCGGGGAGTTTGCGTTTAAGGGGCATATCGAAGGTTGATTCGGTATTCTTTTTTCATAAATAATTGTATCTTATATTTGAGTAGATCCATAGTGGGGAAAAAAAAACATTTTTTAAGCAAACATAATCAATTATTAATAAAAAAAAAATAAGACTTGTTATCGCAAACTTTAACTCAAATTGGCAAGTTTAAAGAAAACGGGTACTGAACTTATCGAAATTTTGGTTTAGCAATGTTTAATCGGTGACCGTTAAGATTGTACTTTTCCCTTGATGTCACACAATCTTGTGTGACTTGTCAAAAATCGGAGCTGTACTAATTTTGAGTACGCTCACGCAAAACGATGTATTTATGGCTAAATATGATATATACAAATTAAATATATTTATTTGTAAATTTATTACATTATTATTTAAATTTAATTTAATGTTGTTTTACGAAAAAAAATTTATAAGAAACTGTTTACTTTATGGATTTTTTATGTTGTTATACAGTGCACCTAAAATAACGAATCGTTATGAGTGAATTACTTCCCTTATTAAGTATAGTACCTTAATTATCTCCATTTGTGTAGATGTTGGTATTTTGACACCTTATTCAGGACGTAATCTTTCGCAAACGTAAAATGGTTTTTAAAGGGACTGTCAACCACGAATGACAAAAAAATAAAAATCAAATACCGTATTTTTTACAATTATTAGTTTATATTGATTAAAATATCACGACTGGTACAGTATTACATAACTTGAAAAAAGTTCATATTTTCAGTATATTCGGTAATATAATTTAGCGATGTGAAATCGAAAGAACATCGCGAAAATAGGTGACATAACGATATACACACTATAAATAACGCAAGTAGATTGATCATTATATATATATAATATATACAATTCACAACGCATGCACAATTTGCATTCCTGGGTTTACCACGTGACGATGATGATCATCCTACGTGCGTTATTTATAGTTAACTGGTAGTTACCTGGTAGACATACCCAGTAAAATTAATTACCGAATATACTGAAAATATGAAAACTTAATTTTTCAAGTAATGTTATATACCAGTCGTGATATTTTAATCAATGTAAACTTATAATTGTAAAAAATACGGTATTTTAGAACTTTTCTTTTTTTCGTCATTCGTGGTAATAATTGTAAAAAAAATACGGTATTTTAGAACTTATTTCTAAAAGTCTATGAATTGAGGTAAAGTTTTACATTCTTGAATTTGATTTGTAGTAAACACGTAAAAAATTGTAGTTATACCTTTAAAATGTGTCTGTCTATAATTTTACAAGACACATTCTTGAAGTGTTTGTAAAGAAACGAACTTTTGATATTATTTTAAACAGTTTGCTACCATGCAAGACACAAGTGCATTTGAAGTACCTGTTTACAAGACCAAATACTTGTTATTATCTCGTTTGGTCTTTTACAAATAATTTTATGTTAAGTTTACTTTCAATCTGTTCTAGTATGCGAATTATCTTCAGACAAACGATGGTATTTGACATGAGGAAAATAATGCTGAGTATGCTTCGTTAAGTGTTGTTTTATTTTGAGGTTTGTTTCCAATTGCATGAACAGGAGTGTTAATCATCTGGTACATGGATATCTTTCTGCATGAATGAACTTACACCATTGTACGGAATCAAATTGCTTATTACAGTGTCAAACATAGTTCGTTCTGTTCCGTGTTGAATACTTTGGTCTCCTAATGTGGTAGTTGCAGGTTCGACAGCTGACTCGACCAAATTACGCAGCTTCAATGTCTCTTTTAGGTTGACAGAATAAAATGTACACTATCATATTGTCCTGCAATGTTATGCTACGACGAGTGGTTGGCAGAATCTTTGATTCATCACATTTGTGATTGCAGCGTGTTGGCAAACAGCCCCTTGCGACTGCATGCGGTTTACTGATATCGGACCGTTTAGATTTTCGTTGCCGTTTTCCGCGCTTCGATGGTGAATCAAATGCACGGTTTCTGAAAACAAAGAAATAAACACACACACACATAATACAACAATGCAGACATCTCGTAAGAATCGTTGTAAAATGGAAATAAATCTAGCGGTTAATTTGAATTTACATATACTAGACCATTGTTACTGTAATATCGAACTGTCCGCAAGAGGGCTCGACAAAAAACTATAAGTTTCTTAATGTTTGTCTTAGTAGGCATTACTTCTTTTTGTAGGGAGCATTTAACAGAAAAAATGCGAATCGACAATTTATATCACCCAAAATCGTTTCACATACAATGTACACATGTTGTTTATAAAACGTGCTGTATATGCATCACTTGATTTTGTATATTATCCAGTGACGTGTTTCCGGAATCTATTTTTGAAACCAGACTAATTTATATACATAGTTAAAAAATGTTTTTGTAAATACAAAATAATCTAATTTTATCAAACATTAGTTTTTTTTATAACAAATGGATATTGTGTACACTTGTTATATGGTAATTTACCTAAAACAGCGAATTGTTGTGATTGAATTACTTCCCTTATTAAGTAAATTCTCCCGATTATCTCCATCTTTTTTTTCTATCAGACATTAAACCACTTTACTGTTGATGTTAACGTTTTCAGACGAACACTAAAATTAATGCCTTTTAAAATACATAATGTAAAGACCTACAGCTGACAATACACCATGCTTCCCCAGGGAAAATTATGGGACTATGTTTGTATGAAAGTTCCTTCCCTAAGCTTCCGTTTGCTACTGGGCTGCACAATAATTTGTTGTTGTAATTTTGAAGTCAGTGTCATATTTTAAGGTCAAATGTTTAATATGAATCTCACAAGAGCTTGTCCGAGCTATAACTTTTACATGCAATGAAGGATTTTATAACTTGGCAAAATATTATCCTATATCAGACGACATCTTAAACAAAAAAAAATCAGATAGCTATTTATCCCATCTTCACCGCGACATTGACGGTTCAACACCCCATGATATAAACTTATCTTTATTCAACCTTGTTGAATAACCCTGTCGCGTGCACGGACTACTTTTCAAATGACGTCATGCGATGTGCGCTTAAATTAGGTCGATATTGTTTTGTTCATTTATCGAATTTTAAGGTCACCCGTTGGAAGAAAATGTGCATATTTTGCAGCAAAAATGTATATGACATATTCAACAGAACGAATGTTGCGATGGGATAAAAGAAATGAGCCCATATAAAAAGTATCTCTAAATTCTTTGCGCGTCTTATAAATTAGACTTAACGCTGAGTATATCATAAACTTAAAATTACATCCGAAAATCACGCTGTCAGTAGATCTACTTGAATATTGCATTTTGCAATTGAAAAAAGTGCGAGTCTTTTTGAT
>VMBQ01001866.1:90197-120596 GCA_007657795.1 Dreissena rostriformis | reverse complement strand
CCCTCTCTCTCAGCGTAGATACTGGATACGCCCCTGTTGCGAGATCGTGGAGTGTGTCCCAGCACTCCTTTATCTATGCTGTAATCTGATTGGTTAATAAGCCTGTCAATCAATCGGCTGTCGAAAGGTCAATTGACTAACCAGATTCAAGAAAGTTGGGACGAATTTCGCCCAATCGTGCTGAACGCAAACTTAGCACGGAAGCTATAAATAGTAATACCTCAGTATTTACCATAACAAGGGACATAATTCATTTACGACAATGTTCAGTTTAATTTATATACAAAGGTTAATTGTACATATAAATAATATGTTTCCGTGTATTTTAAATTTCAATACAAAATACAGATATAGTTGTATATTTTTAGAATATTTAATAAATTTCAATAAATAATACTTATATTTAAATAAAGTTAGCTTTTGCCCGTAAATTCGGTTATTGTTGACCGTTTATACGTATCATTTTGGCAGATCGTTGTTATCCCAATGATCTCAATGTAGTGACATACATAGCATTCTTACTGGCTGCACTCGAACATTATCGAATAACTTTATAATATTAGACGAAAATGTGTTCAGTTTGTTCGCCCCATACAAGTTGAGCCTCGCCAATAAAGCTCGCCTCATACGAGAAAAAGGCGGCCAATATGGAAAAACACGGCCAATACGTGAAAAGGTCGGCCAATACGAGATTCAGTCAATCAGAAACCAGGAAAATCTCGGCCTTTTAAAAATATGAGAACCTTCAATAGTGGCAGTTTGATTCCTCTGCAGATATGTGTCGCGTTCTAAGAAAACTGGGCATAATGCATGTGCGTAAAGTGTCGTCCCAGATTAGCCTGTGTAGTCCGCACAGGCTAATCAGGTACGATACTTTCCGCCTAAATTGGATTTTTACTAAGAAGAGACTTCATTTAAAAGAAAAATAAGATAATATTATAAAGTTAATTAATAAAATTGTCATTACTTAGTTAAATTCATATTGGCTTTGTTATTGAGCTTCAGACAGCCGTATTGGCCTGCGGCCTCAGGCCGTATTGGCTGTCTTCAGCTCAATAACAAAGCCAATATGAATTTAACTAATTAATAACATTATATTCCTAAAAAGGCGTACAACCGTGGAAGATTTTACACCTACTATCGAGCAGTAATTGGCATGGCAAATTACCCAAACAACCGTTACTGTAGTAATTCAACAATTTCAAATAACACATTTTTAATTTAAAGCATGCAATTGCTGAATTAAAGCCTTTATTACGCTCAAAAACCAACGAAAATCTCGTAATATATTTCTTATACTTCGCACTTTTGATTGTAGCACAGTAGGCTGAGTGGTTTCGGAGCTAGAATTTTACTCAAAGGGTCAGTGGTTCGAGCCCAAGTGGGGTTTTCTCTATTTCATTTTATTCTTGTTTTATACTGCAGTCTTTTATTTCCGATGTTTAAATTTTTATCAACTTAAAGCATTTACTGACTAACTTCAAAACATGCAAAAATATGTGAGCAAGTCCCTCTTATATACAATAAAAGTAAATAATTAAAAGCTCTTATTTCTGAAAATTTGACAAATTAAAAAAATTGTCATAGCACACATATTTAGATAATTAAAACATTGCTTATAATTTGGGATGATGCAGCTAAAATCAAATAAAACAAAGCGCAATTGTTGTTGTAGTTTGAGATGAGTGGCTGCTTGTTAATATTATAGGATATTGCAAATATAATAAAATGTATGATTATTTAAAAGTCGTGCTGTTGTTTGACAATTATAACTTTAATGATTGAGTTTGTTGTCACGTGATCCTGAATACCTCGAATACGTGATCCTGAATACCTCGAATTGATATAAAATGCAGACATCCATATAGTACGGTAGTGCACAAGTACTAAATCTCGTATTCGATCCGCCAATAAACGGATCAATAGTTTAAAATTTAGTCCTTAGGTACGTACTTTATAAGGTCAGACGTTGTACAAGTATTAGCTTTACCAAATGTCTCACATTTAATGAACGTAACTAAACTTTGTTATCGGTCCATCGTGACCTGTATGTTTCTTTATCATGACTAAATGGTAATGCCAAACACGAATCATTCTATAGTCCTGCATAATGTTGCTCTGGGTGTTACACCGCCCTGTATCATGCTTGAATAACAGCCCACCATCGTAGTGTGAATTAAATGTAAGTCCTCTAGCGGTGTAACCGTAACATTTGCAAATAAATATATGATGCGAACTCTTGTTATCAGTGTTACAAATGATGAAAATGTTTATTATGGTCACCCCCGGATGTCGTTTAATCTAAATGTATCAGCATAGACGCCACTTTGTGTAAGCTTGTCTAGGTTTTCTGTAAGCTAGGTCACGTAGTTAAGTGGGCGGAGCGATCGTCTTCCATACCAGATGTTAAAGCCCCTTTAACCCTCAAAATCAACGAATATTTCATAAAATATTTCGTAAAATAAAATAAACCCATAACAAGATGTGTTTGTGAAACACTATGTCCCCTATTNTAGTGGAGTGTCGGGCATTGCTATTTGATTCGATTATTAACAGTATCGGGAATCGTCGCGCTCATGCTTAATATATTTGTCAAAATGTTGGAATAATGCTTGTTAAATTAATCAAAAATAATATTTATCATGGTATTGTTGAATACTCATTTAGAATCTATAATTGACATACCATAATAATAACGCAGAATATCGTCATTTACCATATTTCTGGTCTAAATAAAATTCCAGTTCACCTAGTTAACGCGATATTGCTATATTATATAACGATCCGTTTACTGACCGCGAACTGACCCAGATACCTTGCGGGTTGGAATGCAAGGTCACGATTCCACTGCTAGAACGACGGCTTCTTTAAAACTTTATACTTTTACATGTTTAATGTTCAATTTCGAAAACAATTAAAATGGTTTGGCAAAAACGAATATCAGGATAGGGTAAAACGATACATTTATGAACTAAAATATACTAGTACTCAGACAGCAATATGGTAGTTATCAATATGAGAACATAGCCTTTAAGTACAAACGCTCTGGCGCTGACAATCCTCTGAATATAAAGTGGAAGGATTGTAAACAATTGCTTCTTTTAACTTTGAGAGACATGTGATTAATGCTATAATGCTTCGTAAACTAGGGTAAAAAGGTTTCGATGTAATGTTTAGAGGATGTATTTAATCATGACAGTGTTTAATTTATTGTAATTTACATGTAATTTACAATATATTCATATTTCTCTGCAAATGATATGCATCCAATGTTTACAGTGATTTTTGTATTATTAGCCAATGTACAATTCGGATTTATTCATTTTGGACCTACTGGCGGGAAGTTTTATTAGAATTTTATTGGTCATGATTAAAGGTCACCTAAGGTCAAAAGTGACTTTTAAAAGCTACGCCGAAAGAGAGCATCTTGTATCTTGTTAAATGTTTGTTTCCGATTGAAGATCTAACAGTATCAGATCGTGGCTTCTGAAGTTGCCAAATCGTAAAACAGATTCCAATTGAGATCAAAGCAGCTTATCCTAAAGTTCGGACACACATACACTCGTTATTATCGTAAACAAAACAAAACAAAACAATTCCATTACTATCACATAATGTTCTATGACCATTAAACATGTTTATACCGCTATACTAGTAGCATAAGCATGTGCCTCGTGAAACGAATTAAGTTACTTCGGATTAGTACAAAGTACTATTAGTATTATTACAACTATCATATGAAATCCTTACATATGTAAATACAGTATATGTTATATTTTGCTGTAATTAATAAGTTTCATTACAATTTGACGTAACTAGATATATTTAATTGTATATATACTATTGTTAGCTATTAATATAAATGTCCAATATTTAATAATATATGTATGCATTATTGCAATGTATCTTATTATTACTTTATATAATCTTACATTATTGTCTTTGTAAACACTGTATGCTTACTTTGTCCACTTGGGCTTTTGGCCTTCTGGATGTATTGTTTAATAAACTGTAAAACCGTATAAAAGACTAAGATCTTAGAGAAAGATCACGATCAATGTGGCCAAACGTTGCATTCTAAACGAATCACGTGACCGTGGAAAACATTATTTTTGTTTGTTAAACTGTATCCTCGAACAAGAACTTGTTAACTCGGGGAATTCCATACTGATAATTTTGTTTGATCACGTATCTGAACTGGAGAATGGCAATTTTGGTCTTACGAAAGAAATGAAATAACGTTCGTCTTGCCCTGTATCAACAGACCAAATTGGATCAACCGTTTGTGGTATCGCTGGATCCCGATTTAGTATTTAATTATTACTCTAACCATAGCAACCACATTTTTATATGATGAAACACATAAAATATCGCGCATATTCCCAATATGACACGCAATCGAAAATGCACAGCTTTGGTACTTTTTTAGTTATCGTAGGTTGCAGATTCGGACGGACGGACGGAAACACGAAAACACGGACACGCGGACAAACCGTTTCTTGGACGGACCGGCCGTAAACCTAAAGTAAGGTCGCCGTGGTGTAATGGAAAGTGTCCATCTAGCGACCGGGAAGTCACGGATTCGATCCCCACTGTGTGAGCGTTCTTTAGATCTCCCCAAAAGACACCAAGTACTAGTTCTAGGCCCAGGAAGCGGACTCGAGAGCGTTTCAAATAAGTAGTGAGTACTTTCTATAGTTCCCTCGGATTACACCGGTGGGGGACTTATAATCTATGTCTTTCCTAAAACGTTCGTTTCTTAACAAGGATTTACAGTTTTTGTAAGAAACAAGTAATTAACAAAAACATTGATTGGATCAAATTTATTTGCAACATCTGAAACGAGTTATGTCTGCAACTTCATCAAATTAAAAATTCTGGCAATTAGACAATATGTTGGAGTTGTTGATGTTGCATAGAGGTCATCGCCTGAAAAAAAAAGAAAATTAACAGTTAATATGTAAAATGTCAAACACAATATCGTCGAATCAATATCCGTTATCTTGAAGGTCATCAGGAAAGGTGCAACGCCTCACGTTGCGTAGCTCGTAATCTAACTATGTTTAAACTTGCAAACTAATGTCCCTTTGCAGGAAGGAAGTTCAATGTTAGATATTCAAGTCTTTCTATTCAATTACAATTAAATAATTAATTCCATTTTAATTTCCCGCACTGATATCTATTCATACGACATACGAACACTAAAACGGTACCATGTTAGTGTTCGCGTGTCGTATGAATAGATATCGTCGCGGGAAATTAAACTGGATTTTGTTATGACACAAAAAAAACTAGCATAATGTATCTACAAAAATCCATGTAACCAGACCACATCATGCGTTGAGATTTTGGCTATTTTGTTGAGATTTTGGCTATTGCTTTAAGGAACACTGATTTTGTATTGGGTTACTTTATTTTACAAAATATTTTACGAAATTTTCGTTGATTTTTTAGTTTTAATGTGGCTTTATGTTCTAGATGTAAACCAGAGCTACATAATTGTTACTTCTTGATGCACGTTGAAATGAAACTCCAACAAGTATCAACTACATCTTTGCTTCGATCAAAAAGCTTGAGCGACCTATCATCATACAGTTCAATATTTAGATAAGGGTAATTCAATATAAGAATGAAGCCGTAATGATGGTCATAAAAGGAGAATTTATCTAGGTGTCATTGTGTACATATTTCTTTAATCTATCACATTATAGACTTAAGCATATATATTATACTTAATAGTTTTAAGAAATAAAAGCTTTCAATCGAATTACAAATGACGATATGATTTCCACAAACTTACGAGACTAATTTAGGTTAAGCATTTAAAACAAAAATATATACCATAGACGACCCGCATGTTGTACCGTCCTGAGTAAAATTAATAAGGACATGAAGTTCAAAGGAAAGGAAAGGCAAAACTACCTTTTTTAAAGAAACAGATACGTTTGGTTAGTTGGCATTTAGTTGAGTGGAAACTGGCATTTTTTTCGAGTCAAGTTGATATTTTGTTGGGTCATGTTTGCTTAACGTTGTGTCCAGTTTTCATTATGTAGAGTCAATTTGGTATAAGGTTTAGTCAAGTTAGTATTGTTTTGTGTCAAGTCGCATAATGTGAAGTAAATTTGACATAATATTGGGAAAATATATAATTATTTTCAGTTACTTTGACATCAAGTTCAGTCGAATTGGAATAGTGTTGATTTCTGTTGACACATGATTTAGTCTATTTTGCCTTAAGTCGAGTGTATATGACATAAGGTTAGTTAATTAAGCGTTCTGTTGTGTCAAAATCAAGTTGGTGACTCGAGTCAACTTGGTATAACGTTTAGCCAAAAGTATGATATGTTTAGTTGTATCTACTTTAACTCAAGTCAGTGAATGAATTGTAATGCTCCGTTCCAGAAAGAAAACCTTTCATACAGCCAATATATAATTCAGTGTTGAGTGGTATGGTTCTTATTTTCGATTCATAAAACAAACAGGCCATTGGTAAATCAAGTGTCGTACGTCAGTTTACGTAATGTAGAGTTATGGCACACTACAGTACTTTATATTGGCGGAAGACTACATCACACATCATCAATGACTTGACAAAAAGTAAAAACCACTCAACATGTATTTACAATGTATTTTTTTAAGGCAAATACTTTAAAGAACTGCTATGTCGTATTTTGTGTTAGCGGAGCTTTGTGGGCTATCTTTTGATAGAGCTCCCAAAAATAAGAACTGAAGTCGTCATATACACTTTTTCGGGCCTTATTTAGAATACCGTATTCAAATGTTTTTTTTTATAACCGTGTGTTTGTTTATGTAACGATCAATTACAACAAAATATCAAATACCAATATCAAAAGAGGCCAACGCAGTTTCAAGTAATAAGGATGCGCAAAATAGTGAATTAATTATTGAATCTTTGATTTGATCGTGTCTGTTTATAACAGCATTTTAGTCATATAAAGGCATTCGGTTAACATATTATCGTTTTCTGCTTTTCCTGAACAGGTTTAACCAATCTTCGAGGTAGGGATAGACAAATCGCAGTGCAATTACTTTACAAATCCAAACACTAGTGATGTGGACGGACCGGGAATTAACTCTTTCAGTGCTGGAACCAGATTTTGAAGGTCTTTGCAAACAGTCTGGATCCAGATAAAACGCCACAGAACTTGGCGTCTCATAAGGATCCAAACTGTTTGCTATTCTGATAGTATTCTTGGAAAAAAAATCGAAGAAAATGCTTATTTTAGAAATTCAGCAGACGACATTTTAGCAGACAAAAAATATTCCAGCATGCAATGGGTTAAAATCAAGAACATCATTTCGATTTTGAAAGCACTCTATATATATTTATATCTATATATATTTATATATATATATATATAAATAAATAAATATATATAGATATATATATATATATATAGTAGCTAGGTTCGAATAATAGAATTTTAATTCAAATTACCTGAAATCAGAGGTTTCTATGGCAACATGACGGTTTTGCTGTCTACTCCATAATAATTCTTGGCTCCGCATGTGTAGTTACCGTCGTGATCCTTCGAGTAGTACTGGTTAATGATTCCAAAAGTCCTCGCATCATTGATGTGGAGATCGGTTGCCAGGTGGGTACCAGAAACCTGTTAAGCATGAAAATAGGAAACAATGTAAACAGTGAACTGCCACCTAAATGTTTACTTTCACTGTTTCAACATCAGTGAATTGTCATATTTATCTGATAAATATTTCCCAAAAATAATGACAGAGAAATAAGAAGATTTTACCCCTGCAAAGCTCCAGTCAATGATGGGGAGTGGATATCCCTCATACACACAGGTGAAGAGAACAACTCCTGACTGAGGATCCTTTTGTTTGGTGAAGCTGATGACATGAGCCGGCTCTGAATAAAACGCGTTATTTTGTGTTAGTGGTGTGTTCGATGCATGATCCAACTTGTTTTGCCTGTCCGGTTAGTTTAAACAATATTGATTTTATCAAATATGCATTCAGGCATCAGAACACAAGCGTACATTGTAAGTTTGACAAAATTCCAAATTTCATGACTTAATTTATGAACAAAATTACGATATGAGTAAAGAGCTGCGAAGATGCTAAAAACTTATTGAATTTAGTTTTACAGATTTGAGAAGGAAGACTATGACCTTTACTAAGACTTGCTCCCCTCTATCTGTTAGTTTATTTGTACAATAGTATGACAACCGTCAACCGGTCATAACTTCGTCTCATATTCTGATACAGACAAAATGGTTTCATGAGTCCGAAACATCCACGTATTGTTTTGTTTTTGTTTTTATAACAAAATTCCATTCTTAGAAACGCCGGTTACATAGCATACTGGCACGTTTCCTAGACAAAACAAGTGAACAAGAGCTTGTACATGTGCCAGCAACTTATAACAGCCCTACTTTAATCAGAGGTATGGGAGAAATTATTTCAACCAGTGATTTTCAAAGCTAAAAGCGACGTTGAAATGCTTTCGCTGGAAGTACGATTTTTTGCATTTATGTCGTATTGTTTGTTTGAAGATCTGTGTGTTAAATACTAGTATGTCGTTGGAAGTCTAATATGAGAAAACAACTTCGTCAATAAACATTTTTAAACGCTTCTTTAAGCATATTTGATATGTGTTTTCCAACTCGTGTATCTTAAGGTGATGGTATGTTTATAAACATGTAAACAAAAAACTCGTTAACCTGTCACGACATGAACGCAGTCCCTCAAAACAAACAAAAACAAATGTGTGACGGTCTATTTTGTTCAGCTAGAAAAGCGTTCTTTTGTAAGATAGAGATTCCGTATTTAAAATACGGACTGACCACACGCTGTCGCCTGTGAAATTGGGATCGCGTTCACAAGTCATTTACTGAACAGAGACTTCACCTACTCGACTTGATGCCGACCCTGTGGTCAGCGTAGCCAGATTGACCGTTTGTGTTTGCGACACACCGATACGTCCCAGTAGAATTTGCATTGAGAGCAGGAATCGTCAGGGTCGATGATCGTGCTGTTGTCAGCTGATGCTTAAATGACATTGCAAACATATTTCAAATAACACAAAGTAATACATCAATACATAAAGAGTATATACGGTCTGAATGGAAATGTGGAATTCGGACCGAGAGCAGAAATCGTCAGGGTCGATGATCGTGCGGTTGTGAGCTGATGCTTAAATGGCATTGCAAACATATTTCAAATAACACAACGTAACAAATAAAGATGATTAACGGTCTGAATGGCAATGTGGAATTCGGATTGAGAGCAGAAATCGTCAGGGTTGATGATCGGGCGGTTGTCAGTTGATGCTTAATAATAATATTTCAAATAAAATAATTTACTACGTAATAAATGAGGATGATATACGTTCTTAAAGACAATTGACGTGTCACGTATGTGTACAACATAATCAGCGTATNTATTGTCACCGTATGCCTGAGTATGTTTGTTTCATGATCGAAACGTTTGAAAACAAAACATGAATTATTCATAGTGAACATTTTCTTGACATATTAAGGTAATGTTCATCTGTCTACTAACTTTGATAGTTCTACTCCTTATGATTCCGTATTAATATGTATTATATAAATATATATACACCAAGTGAATCTTAAGCTTCCGCAGAAGAAAATCCTTACGACAGCACGTGGTCATTTATTGTAGGCAATGAACCAATTGCCAAACAGCGACACACGAAATAAAAATACAACTCGTATACGAGATGCACAAATACAAATCAAACAAACAAAACATGAATACAACTGGGGTCACCGGCTAAGAACGGTCGATGCAAAGCATAAGGGGGTGTAAAACATCGCACTAAGCACAGAGGTATTCATACGTGGAAGTACATATAAGTGTATATAAAAAGTAACCTCATTAAAAAGCAAAAAAGGATTGCATGTCAACTTGATACCGTTTCCTTTCTTAAGTTTTGGATGCAAACCAGAGCTACAGAATTGTTACTTCTTGCTTGATGCACGTTGATATGAAACTCCAACAAGTATCAAGATTGAGCGACCATATCATCATACAGTTCAATATTTAGATGGCAATTCAATATAAGAAAGAAGCCGTAATGATGGCCATAAAAAGAGAAATTACCTACTTCATTGTGTACATGATACTTTAATTTATCACACTATAGGCAATAGCATATCCCTAATAGTTTTAAGCAATACATTCTTTCAAGCGAATTACAAATGACGATATTAATTCAACAACATTACGAGACTAATTTTAGGTTAAGCATTTAAAACAAAAAAATATATATCATAGACGACCCGCATGTTGTACCATCCTCAGTAAAATTAATAATGACATGAAGTTCAAAGGAATGGAACGGCAAAACTACCTTTTTTAAACAAAACAGATACGTTTGGTTAGTTGGCATTTAGTTGAGTGAAACTGGAATTTTTTCGAGTCAAGTTGATATTTTGTTGGGTCATGTTTGCTTTACGTTGAGTCCAGCTTTCATTATGTAGAGTCAATTTGGTATAAGGTTTAGTCAAGTTAGTATTGTTTTGTGTCAAGTCGCATAATGTGAAGTAAATTTGACATAATATTGGAAAAATATATAATTATTTTCAGTTACTTTGACATCAAGTTCAGTCGAATAGGAATAGTGTTGATTTCTGTTGACAAATGATTTAGTCTATTTTGCCTTAAGTTGAGTGTATATGACATAAGGTTAGTTAATTAAGCGTTCTGTTGTGTCAAAATCAAGTTGGTGACTCGAGTCAACTTGGTATAACGTTTAGCCAAAAGTATGATATGTTTAGTTATATCTACTTTAACTCAATTCAGTGAATTGTTATGCTCCGTTCCAGAAAGAAAACCTTTCATACAGCCAATATATAATTCAGTGTTGAGTGGTATGGTTTTTATGTTCGATTCATAAAACAAACAGGCCATTGGTAAATCAAGTGTCGTCAGTTTACGTAATGTAGAGTTATGGCACACTACAGTTCTTTATATTGGCGGAAGACTACATCACACATCAATGACTTGAAAAAAAGTAAAAACCACTCAACATGTATTCACAATGTATTTTATTTAAGGCAAATATTTAAAAGAACTGCTATGTCGTGTTTTGTGTAAGCGGAGCTTTGTGGACAATCTTTTGTTAGAGCTCCCGAAAAACAGCACCGAAGTCATCATAAACACTTTTTCGGGCCTCTTTTAGAATACCGTTTTCAAATCGTTTTTATAACCGTGTGTTTGTTAATGTTATGATCAATTAAAGCAAAATATCCATTACCAATATCAAAAGAGGTCATCGCAGTTTCAAGTTATTAGGATGCGCCAAATAGTGAATTAATTATTGATTTTTTTATTTGATCGCGTCTGGTTATAACAGCATTTTTGTAATAAAAAGGCAGTCGGTTAACATATTATCGTTTTCTTCTTTTCCTGAACAGGTTTAACCAATCTTCGAGGTAGGGAGAGACAAATCGCAGTGCAATTACTTTACAAATCCAAACGGACTGGGAATTAACTCTTTCAGTGCTGGAACCGAATTTTGAAGGACTTTGCAAACAGTTTGGATCCAGATGAGACGCCACATAACGTGGCGTCTCATAAGGATCCAAACTGTTTGCTTTTCTGATAGTATTTTTTGACAAAAAAATAGAAGAAAATGCAAAATTTAGAAATTCAGCAGACGACAATTTAGCAGACGACAAATATCCCAGCATGCAATGAGTTAAAATCACGAACATTATTTCGATTTTGAAAGCACTCTACCAACGGATATATACTGATATATATATAGTAGCTTGGTTCGAACAATAGATTTTTAATTCAAATTACCTGAAATGAGAGGTTTCTATGGCAACGTGACTGTTTTGCTGTCTCCTCCAAGTGAATTGTTGGCTCCGCATGTGTAGGTACCGTCGTGATCCTTCGAGGAGTACTGGGTAATCATTCCAAAAGACCTCGCTTCATTGATGTGGAGATCGGTTGACAGGTGAGTACCAGAAACCTGTTCAGCATGAAAATAGCAAACAATGTAAAACAGTGAACTGCCACCTGAGTGTTTACTTTCACTGTTTCAACATGAGTGAATTGTCATATTTATCTGATAAATATTTCTCAATAATCATGAAAGAGAAATAACAAGATTATACCCCTGCAAAGCTCCAGTCAATGATGGGGAGTGGATATCCCTCATACAAACAGGTGAAGAGAACAACTCCTGACTGGGGATCCTTTGATGTCGTAAAGCTGATGACATGACCCGGCTCTAAATTAAACGCGTTATTTTGTGTAAGTAGTGTTTTCTATTCATGATCCAACTTGTTTTGCCTGTACGGTTAGTTTAAACAATATTGATTTTATCAAATATGCATTCAGGCATCAGAACACAAGCGTACATGGTAAGTTTGACAAAATTCCACATTTCATGACTTTATGAACACAATTACGATACGAGTTAAGAGCTGCGAAGATGCTAAAAACTAACTATGTCAATAAATGAATTTAATTTTACAGAATTGAGAAGGAAGATTCTGGCCTATACTTAAACTTGCTCCTCTCTATCTGTTAGTTTATTTGGACAATAGTTTGACAGACGTCAACCGGTCATAACTTCGTCTCATATTCTGATACAGACAATGGTTTCAGGAGTCCGAAGCATCCACATATTGTCTTTTGTTTTTATAACAAAATTCCATTCTTAGAAACGCCGTATATAAAGCATTCTGGCACGTTTCCTATACAAAACAAGTGAACAAGTGTTCGTACATGTGCCAGTTACTTATAACAGCCCTACTTTTATCCGAGGTATGGGAGAAAATATTTCTTGACAAATCCAAGCAACAAGTTGTTTTCAAAGCTCAAAGCGACGTCGAAATTATATCGCTGGCAGTACGATTTTTTGCACTTATGGCGTATTGTTTGCTTGAAGATCTGTGTGTTAAATACTAGTATGTCGTTGGAAGTCTAATATGAGAAAACAAGTTCGTCAATAAACATTTTTTAAACGCTACTTTAAGCATATTTGATATATGTTTTCCAACTCGTGTATCTTAAGGTGATGGAATTTTTATAAACATGTAAACAAAACACTCGTAAACCTTTCACGACATGAACGCAGTCCCTCAAAACAAACAAAAACAAATGTGTGACGGTCTATTTTTTCAGCTAGAAAAGCGTTCTTTTGTAAGATAGAGGTTCCGTATTTCAGATACGGACTGACCACACGCTGTCGCCTGTGAAATTGGGAACGCGTACACAAGTCATTTACTGAACAGAGACTCCACCTACTCGACTTGATGCGGACCCTGTGGTCAGCGTAGCCAGATTGACCGTTTGTGTTTGCGACACACCGATACGTCCCGGTGGAATTTGCATTGAGAGCAGGAATCGTCAGGTTCGATGATCGTGCGGTTGTCAGCTGATGCTTAAATGACATTGCAAACATATTTTAAATAACACAACGTAATAAATAAAGCTGATATACAGTCTGAATAGCAATGTGGAATTCGAATTGAGAGCAGGAATCGTCAGGGTCGATGATCGTGCGGTTGTCAGCTGATGCTTAATAATAATATTTCAAATAAAATAATTAACTATGTAATAAATGAGGATGATATACGTTCTTAAAGACAATTGACGTGTCACGTATGTGTACAACATAATCAGCGTATAGTTGTATAGGTTTTGAATTTCCGCCAGTTCCGCTATTCGACTTCGTGACGCATTAGCAACAGCAAAATAAAACAACATGTTGTGGCGATGTGCGGTCTTATTGATTAATACCCTTTATAAATTGTATTTGTTGAAATGACAACTGTGACGGGATAATGACAATAACTTGCCACTGGCATAAAGTAATTGCCAATAAACAACCAAAATTTAATAACATGCAATTGGCAATTAGTACCTGGCATGTCGCACACATGAAATTAATGCGGAATTTTGTGAATAGTTTTAGTGAATTTTATATAATTCTTATTCAACTGGACAGTTGTGAATAAAGGCCAAATAAGTTTAAAAAATACACAAATAGAAAACAAAAATTGTCATGTGAAAAATATCCATAAACTGTTCAAAATACGGGAAACAACACGTGTCCAGAAGGGAAATACATTGGGGACATTTGATGCGTCTATAAAAATGGTACAAGATGTCTCAGCAATAAAAAAAAATCAAGAAAGGTTCAGTTGTAGCATTTGAATTATTTATTTTATTGTTTTTATTTGTTTATCTTAACTTTTAGAAAGTATATTGAGCATGCAAACTTAAACGTTTTAAAAAGCAACATTTTTACATTCTGCAACAAAACGCCCCATTGCAAGCTGTTTTGACACATTCTTTTCTTCCGTAGATATGTCTTTGTTTTTTTTAGACGGAACTGTGGAACTGTGACTTAAAAAGCCTTACCCCATCTAGAGTCCAAAGGTACGATTCCACGGGCACGTCAGTCTGACAGGTCAAGGTCACTGATGTGTTGTAGTCGGCCGATGTGGGGCCGACGATGGTGACGACGGGTCTATGATTCCCCGGTACTTCAGAGGTGGCGACTGTTGGCGCCGTGGTAGTTGTTTTCGTCGTGTTTACTGTTTTAAAACAAAAACAATAATTAGTAAATATAACTGGGCTGCTGGTGGTGGTGGTTGTGGTGATGACGATGGTGGTAACGGTGGAGGTGGTGACCGTGGTGGTGACGGTGGTGGTGACGGTGGTGGTGGTGGCGGTGGTGGTGGTGACAGTTGCGTTGACGGTGTTGGCGGCGGCGGTGGTGGTGGTGACAGTTGCGTTGACGGTGTTGGCGGCGGCGGTGGTGGTGGTGGTAGGGTGATCAGTCATTTCTCAAATATGTATTTTTAAGAAAATTGAACAGATTATGTTATAGAAAAGAGCCTCAAAAGAGAAATTTCTCAACACAAAAATATCTTCAAGTAATATAAATATATATGATATACCCGACATATAGTAATTGTAAAACACGGTGTACGATACGAGAAATCATGTATGCTACAGATAAAATTCTAATTAAAGTTTAAGTCTTAATTTTTTGCCTTTTCCATGCTTTCCTTTTGAAGAAATAATGTTGTGTTTTTTTTGTATATCATTACACACAACTAAATAATAAGAAATGATTTTTTTTCTCATTAATGTGCTTGTATTTTTTTCCATAGTGCCGAATGAACTTGCAGTTGTGGTACTATTGTTAACAGTGACCATGTGAGAAATTAAATTGCAATTTCAAAATAATTAACATTTAATTAACTCCTGTTTAATTTGAACTGCAATGCCACAATGTCCTCTTTTATTTACGCGTGTATGTCGTTTGACTAATTCTTTTGATGTCCACGCGGGCACAAGAGTGATAGCCATTAAAGAGGTCCCGTCTGATAGCGTATTTTATATTTTAATGCATTCCGTGTTCATCAGTAAAGCATATGTAAAATAACCCCAATGCACTATTTAAGAGATACATTTGTTTCAACGGTTAACCTTACACAAGAAATGTGTTTTCCAAATGGTTATTAAGAAAACGAAAGGTATTTTAAAACGGGTAATAAGGGAAATAACTTTCTCATAGCCGAAACCAGTTAACTATTACATTTACGGCAATGATTTGCACTTACTTCCGTCACACGCTTTGAAGTTACAGTAAGAGTCGCTGCAGCACTCTATGCAGCCTATCTGATGGACCACTGTTGTCAAAGTTGTGCACACCTGAAACCGTATCGATCAACGATAGCAAACTCCTTACAGCGGTTAGCCCCCACCCCCTATCGGTTTAATGTATCAAACCCCTCACAGCGGTTACCTCCCCTATGGACCAACGATATAAAACTCCTTACAGTGGTTACCTCCCCTATCGGTTAACGGTATCAAACCCCTCACAGATGTAACCTCCCCTGCCGGTTAACGGTATCAAACTCCTTACATTAGTTTACTCCCCTATCGGTCAACGGTATCAACTTCTTTACAGCGGTTACCTCCCCTATCGATCAACGGTAACAAACCCCTCACAACGGTTACCTCCCCTATCGGTCAAGGGTAACAAACACCGTACAGCGGTTCCCTTCCTTTATCGGTCAACGGTATCAAATTCCGTACAGCGGTTACCTCCCCTATCGGTTAACGGTATCAAACTCCTCACAGCAGTTACTTGCCCTATCGGATAACGGTATCAAACTGCTTACATTGGTTTACTCCCCTATCGGTTAACGGTATCAAATTCGTAACAGCGGTTACCTCCCATATCGGTCAACGGTAAAAAAATCAACCTCACAGCGGTTACCTCCCCTATCGGTTAACGGTAACAAACCCCTTACAGCGGTTACCTCCCCTATCGGTTAACGGTATCAAATTCATTACAGCGGTTACCTACCCTATCAGTAAACGGTATCAAATTCATTACAGCGGTTACCTCCCCTATCGGTTAACGGTATCAACTTCCTTACAGCGGTAACCTCCCATATCGGATAATGGTATCAAACTCCTTATAGCGGTTACCTCCCCTATCGGTCAACGGTATCAAAATCCTTACAGCCTTTATCACCCCTATCGTACAACGGTATCAAACTCCTTACGGTGGTTTACTACCCTATCGGTCAACGGTAACAAACCCCTCACAACGGTTACCTCCTCTATCGGTCAACGGAATCAAATTCCTTACAGCGGTTACCTCCCCTATCGGTCAACGGTAACAAACCCCTCACAGCGGTTACATCCCCTATCGGTCAACGGTAACAAACCCCTTTCAGCGGTTCCCTCCCCTATCAGTCAACGGTATCAAATTACTTACAGCGGTTCCCTCCCCTATCGGTCAACGGTATCAAATTCCTTACAGCGGTTACCTCCCCTATCGGTTAACGGTATCAAACTCCTCACGGCAGTTACCTTCCCTATCGGATAACGGTATCAAACTCCTTACATTGGTTTACTCCCCTATCGGTCAACGGTATCAAATTCGTAACAGCGGTTACCTCCCCTATCGGTAAATGGTATCAAACAACTTACAGCGATTACCTGCCCTATCGGTAAACGGTACCAAACCCCTTATAGCGGTTACCTCCCCTATCGGTAAACGGTATCAAACCCCTTATAGCGGTTACCTCCCCTATCGGTTAACGGTATCAAATTGATTACAGCAGTTACCTTCCCTAACGGATAACGGTATCAAACTCCTTACAGCGGTTACCTCCCCTATCGGTCAACGGTATCAAACACCTTACAGCGGTTACCTCCCCTATCGTTAAACGGTATCAAACCCCTTATAGCGGTTACCTCCCCTATATCAGTAAACGGTATCAAACCCCTAACAGCGGTTACCTCCCCTATCGGTTTACGGTATCAAACTCCTTACAGCGGTTACCTCCCCTATCGGTCAACGGTATCAAACACCTTACAGCGGTTACCTCCCCTATCGGTCAACGGTATCAAACCCCTTACAGCGGTTACCTCCCCTATCGGTCAACGGTATCAAACTCCTTACAGCGGTTACCTCCCCTATCGGTCAACGGTATCAAACACCTTACAGCGGTTACCTCCCCTATCGGTCAACGGTATCAAATTCCTTACAGCGGTTACCTCCCCTATCGGTTAACGGTATCAAACTCCTCACAGCAGTTACCTGCCCTATCGGATAAACGTATCAAATTCATTACAGCAGTTACCTCTCCTATCGATTAACGGTATCAAATTCCTTACAGCGGTTACCTCCCCTATCGGATAACGGTATCAAATTCCTTACAGCGGTTACCTCTCCTATTGGTTTACGGTATCAAACTCCTCACAGCAGTTACCTGCCCTATCGGATAACGGTATCAAACTCCTTACATTGGTTAACTCCTTTATCTGTAAACGGTATCAAATTCATTACAGTGGTTACCTCTCCTATCGGTTAACGGTATCAAACTCCTCACAGCGGTAACCTCCCCTATCGGTTAACGGTATCAAACTCCTTATAGCGTTTACCTCCCCTATCGGTCAACGGTATCAAATTCCTTACAGCGGTTACCTCCCGTATCGGTCAACGGTATCAAACTCCTTACGGTGGTTTACTCCCCTATCGGTCAACGATAACAAACCTCTCACATCGGTAACCTCCCTTATCGGTCAACGTTAACAAACCCCTTACAGCGGTTCCCTCCCCTATCGGTCAACGGTATCAAATTCCTTACAGCGGTTACCTCCCCTATCGGTTAACGGTATCAAACCCCTCATAGATGTTACCTCCCCTATCGGTTAACGGTATCAAACTCCTTACATTGGTTTACTCCCCTATCGGTAAACGGTATCAAATTCGTAACAGCGGTTACCTACCCTATCGGTAAACGGTAGCAAACACCTTACATCAGTTACCTGCCCTATCGGTAAACGGTATCAAATCTCTTATAGCGGTTACCTCCCCTATCGGTAAACGGTATCAAACCCCTTACAGCGGTTACCTCCCCTATCGGTTAACGGTATCAAACTCCTTACAGCGGTTACCTTCCCTCTCGGTCATCGGTATCAAACACCATACAACGGTTACCTCCCCCATCGGTCAACGGTATCAAATTCCTTACAGCGGTACCTCCCCTATCGGTCAACGGTATCAAACACCTTACAGCGGTTACCTCCCCTATCGGTCAACGTTATCAAACACCTTACAGCGGTTACCTCCCCTATCGGTAAACGGTATCAAACCCCTTATAGCGGTTACCTCCCCTATCGGTTAACGGTATCAAACTCCTTACAGCGGTTACCTTCCCTCTCGGTCATCGGTATCAAACACCATACAACGGTTACCTCCCCCATCGGTCAACGGTATCAAATTCCTTACAGCGGTACCTCCCCTATCGGTCAACGGTATCAAACACCTTACAGCGGTTACCTCCCCTATCGGTCAACGTTATCAAATTCCTTACAGCGGTCACCTCCCCTATCGGTTAACGGTATCAAACTCCTCACAGCAGTTACCTGCCCTATCGGATAAAGGTATAAAATGCATTACAGCGGTTACCTCTCCTATCGATTCACGGTATCAAATTCCTTACAGCGGTTACCTCCCCTATCGGATAACGGTATCAAATTCCTTACAGCGGTTACCTCTCCTATCGGTTTACGGTATCAAACTCCTCACAGCAGTAACCTGCCCTATCGGATAACGGTATCAAACTCCTTACATTGATTAACTCCTTTATCGGTAAACGGTATCAAATTCATTACAGTGGTTACCTCTCCTATCGGTTAACGGTATCAAACTCCTCACAGCGGTAACCTCCCCTATCGATTAACGGTATCAAACTTCTTATAGCCCTCCCCTATCGGTCAACGGTATCAAATTCCTTACAGCGATTACCTCCCGTATCGGTCAACGGTATCAAACTCCTTACGGTGGTTTACTCCCCTATCGGTCAACGGTATCAAACCTCTCACATCAGTTACCTCCCTTATCGGTCAACGTTAACAAACCCCTTACAGCGGTTCCCTCCCCTATCGGTCAACGGTATCAAATTCCTTACAGCGGTTACCTCCCCTATCGGTTCAAACCCCTCACAGATGACCTCCCCTATCGGTTAACGGTATCAAACTTAAAGTTAAAAAAAAAGGTGCGGTTTATAGTCTGCTTCTATATACATATTCAGCCGACTTCACAATCAACCCCCCCTTACATTGGTTTACTCCCCTATCGGTAAACGGTTTCAATTTCCTTACAGCAGTAACCTCCCCTATCGGATAACGGTATCAAACTCCTCACAGCGGTTACCTCTCATGTCGGTCAACGGATTTATTTTCCGCTCAATCAACCCATGAACTAAAGTGTAACTGTCCCTGTCGAGTGATGATTACATTTGTATTTATATTATGCTTGTTTAAGGATTGTGTTATCTATTTGTTAAATAATCCTCTATGTAAAAGATAAATCTCGCTGAGTTTTCTATGTTTTATTACTTAGTTTAAAATAAATATATATTTTTGTGTCGTATGTCATTACAGGTTAAAAAATTAAAGGATTACAAAGCTATACATACTGCCTTTCGTTGACAATTCATTGTATATAGCAGTCTTCCGTTATGTATGTCAGTAGGTTTTCTGCCGACGTAGCATTGCTGAAAAACGTAATACCGGTAAGTACGTAAAGTACTAAATACTACTGCTGCTACTGCTGCTACTGCTGCTGCTACTGCTGCTGCTAATGCTGCTGCTGCTACTGCTTCTACAGCTGCTGCTACCGCTACCGCTACCGCTGCTTCTACCGCTGCTACTACTACTACTACTGCTACTGCTACTGCTACTACTACTACTGCTACTTCTGCTACTACTGCTACTGCTACTGCTACTACTACGTCTAGTACTACTGTTAATGCTTCTGCTGCTGGTGCTGGTGCTGCTACTACTGCTACTGATGTTGCTGCTGCTGCTGCTACTACTACTACTACTACTACTACTACTACTACTACTACTACTACTACTACTACTACTACTACTACTACTACTACTACTACTACTACTACTACTTCTACTACTACTTCTACTACTACTATTACTATTATTCTTATCATTATTATTCTTATCATTATTATTATTATTATTATTATTATTATTATTATTATTATTTTTATGATTTTTATTTGTATGATTTTTTATTTTTATGATTATTATTATTATATACAACTACCATCACCACCATCACTATCACCACCACCACCAACATCACCAACACTACCACTACTACTAAAATTACCACTGCTACTAGTAAGAAGTAAATTATATATGCAGTTTTAAATTGAGAAACGAATATGACAACATATACAACACCTCATCTTCGCCGCACTCTACTATAAGGTCGCAGTCCTTGGGGTGCTCCACATATTCACATTTGAAGCAGCGTCTTGAGGAAGATGGTGCTAAAAGAACGAGTAAATATACATATATTTAATATGTGCCTAGTAGGTAGGTTGACATTGAATATCAAAATCGGTATTCGAATATCCGCCTTCACGATCAGTGTTGTTATTGTGTGTAGGGAAATATATAATAAGTGAATACAAAATCGATGTCAGTGAATTTAAAAAAAAAAATCATTGAAGTGCATTTATTAGGGGAAAAAACACGCATATGTTTACCAACGGCAGTTGCTTAAATATGCCAATGTTACTGCATTTCGAATAACAGAAATATTTTTACTATAGAACTCATGACACAAATCAACAAAACTGTAATTCAGATTCTGCGACGCACAACCCAGACCTATGCCCGTAAAAATATCACAAATGCATTTTCTTTAATCATTGTTGAGGTTCATTTGTTTTACTTCGTAATACACAACTGAAACACAGTAAAACATTAATTTATTATTTCTTATCCCAAAGAATGTATGAAAACGTTGCTTTCGGTGAATGATCCGAACATTTCATTCACCGAAAGGATTCAGATATTCCTCCGTATATTTCACTCATGTTATATCAAAGAAAAGAAATACGTAGTTTATCTTATATATTTATGTATGTTCTAGTATAACCCTGAACTATATTCTCTTACGTGAACCGCATTTCGATATCTGATCCTGCTTATCATCCGAGCATTCGAGGCATAGGACCATGTCTTCGTCAGTCTCACGTGACTTCCGGTTAATTGACCTCACATCACGCGCCACTTGTTTCGAGATTTCCGGTCCGCCATCTTGACTTCGTTTACCGATAGTCATGAAGCCAAATCCGAACAGCGATTCTTGGTTGTGAGTGCAGGTCTGGTAAAGTAAATAACACACAAAAAACAACATTACGCAAGGTAAATACATAACATAATAAAATAATGTGTACTGTTTATTGTGTGATAATAAATACGTCATTCATATGAACATGTATATAGTAAAAATAACTCTACAGAAATATTATCGGAAGAGTAAATCCTTTTAAAGTCACCAGAAAGAGAGAGAGACAGACATTTAATATGTTCGTTAGAGCTTGAATAACAAAAGCTGCACACGAAGAACATGTTGCTTTTAAGTGACACATCTTTTTAATTCAAAATTTCGCCTAGAAGTGTGTTAAAAGGGGCATAACTTTGTCAAAATTACAAGACTCAAGTACAGAGAATTTTTCACTATACTACTTGTTTCATGCCCAAAGGTGTAGTATTTCACGGGAAAATGTATGCAAACATGGACATACGCGTGTCCAAATTCAAATACTCAGTTATGGGACAGTACAAAGATTTTTGGTTTAATAAAAAGGGCATTGTCAAAGTTTCAAGTGAATACCTTCTGCTGTTTTTAAATAACACAATAATACTCAATTCTTGAACATCCATTTTTAAGCAATTTTCGCAATTACGATACACAATAAATGAGACCATTTTTAAGAAAATTGAAGGCAACCACTTTCGTAAAAAGCTACCCACGTCGTTCTGAATGCATCCCATTTTGAAGTACTGTCGCAAATTGCTGGCAATGAATCTCTGCACGTAGCATTTCTGAAAAGAAAAAATAATCAATACAAGTATTGTGTTTAAAAATGTAATCATGTCAGATTATTGGAAATAAAGAGGTCAAATACATCAGAGACCATAAAATCGTAATTAAACTCATCAAGACAACGATGCCCCAACTACCATCTGAAGAAAGTTTTGTTAAAGAAAACAAATTATTAAACTTATTTAATTAATGAATATAAATCAAAGAGTTATTTAACAAAATAAAATCATTAAATTTGAGTTTACAATATTTAAACGGAATGAACAAAGAAACACAACATTGTTGTGAATGAAAATATAACGTAGAACGTAATATAAGCGGCCCAATCCAAAATACAATAAAGACACGTGAAAATTAATATTGTGTAGCTCTTCTAACTTTTTACTCATATGTTTTTACGCAGGAAAAATAAATACTAAATGTACATTTACAACATTATTAAAATACATGTTTTGATACATTTTTATTAAGAAACGGATATGGTATCAACGCAAGCGATCTTAAATTACTTTCGTTTCTATAGAGAGTACATGTACGAGCAGTATGACATTTTAAACGTATACTTTAACATTTTTACTACTAAAGGTTTTTCGGTTAACCGGTTAATAACCGGTTACGGCAAAAGGTTAATCGGTTACTGTTTTTTGTAACCTGTTGCATCACTAGTTCAATCCAATCGTGTAAGGTTAAAGCATGCAATTAATGTTTTTATTCATCTTAATATTGCGAGTTGTGTCCGTTATTAGGCCTTTTTTTCTTGTTCAGATTTGTTTATTAAGTTGCCCCTTTGGGGTTCTTTTAACGATATAGTCCTTTAAAGGAATGACCAGTGAAATATATACTGAAACTAACCCACACTATAATTGTATTGACAAAGATTTTCAAAATGTAATGACAATTACCTCGTGCGCGCCACAGGTCACGATGTTGGTACAATCACGTGCCTCTGTGACGTCATCACATGAGTAGCACATCGGGCCTTCAGCGCATGCGTAATGCACACACAGTAGAAGCAACAACAACAACATGTTGCTTGGAGTTGGTGAACGTCGAAACTATGCTTGGGTCCAAAGATCTGTGGTGGGTCTAAGGTAAATGACAAAAACAAGTTTAAAATAATTAACTTGACAAGTTTAGTTTATTTCTCAGTATTGAAATACATGTATACTAAAGTATCAGTGATTTAAATTCTGTATATCATTCATTGTGTCGAACTGCTTGTTTTAAGCGTAAACATTACTCAACAAACATAGAAGACAACACAAATGGTTGTTTATTGTGTAACAACGCTAATATCGCCGCAGCAAATGGTGACAATTTTCATATTTTCATCTGCGCAAGCGTTCACGAAAGCGGCCATGAGCCTATATAAAGGACCTCTTCACAGGTAAACGAAATGACTAGTCTTTGTCACAACACTTGTATGTTAAAAATGCGTGTATATAGGGGTGTGCCGCAAATATGGGGTGTGTTTTTCGACTAAAATTATAGATATGGGTATGGTTTTGAGCATCTAAGTATAGATATGGGTATTGAAATCAGAAATTTGCTTGTATATAAATGCATATAGATTTGAGAGTATCAGTATCAAAATGGGTATGATACATATATGAAATTAAAAAACCCACATATAAAAGCAATTTCAATAAGTATACTGTATTGATATGATAGAGATTACAATTCTAGTATGAAATGTGTCCACTTTATCAAATTCTAGTATTGAAATGGGTCCATTTTCTCAATGGTATCGTATACAAATGGGTCTGCTTTTTCAAAAAATCTTGTATCAAAATGGGTCTACTTTATTAGAGTTTCGGTATAAAAATGGGTCACATTTCGGAAGTCTCAGCGGGACACCATTACCCTAAAATTTGGGAAGTTACCCCCCTCCCCCCGGGATGTTAACAGCACACATATGTGTCGTGTTCTGAGAAAACTGGGCATAATGCTTGTGTGTAAATTGTCATCCCAGATTAGCCTGTGCAGTCCGCACAGGCTAATCGGGGACGACAATTTCCGCTTTTATGGACTTTTTCGTTTAAATGATGTCTCTTCTTAGAGAAAATTCAGTTAAGGCGGAAAGTGTGACCCTTTTCTCAGAACACGACACATATGATAATGTATATTTACATCAAACTATGGTTCTTCATATCGTCATTTTGTCCTTATGGCACGTGTGCATCATTTAAAATGCCCAACTTCTTTACACATATCATTTGATTTTTATCTTTATAACGTTATTCATTTGCATTGTTTGCTTATTTAACTTTTTTTTTCTTTCAGAACCAAAGACGTGTCGAATCGCTTTGGACTGATGTTACTGGGAATGAACCCATTTATGCCTAGTGGACTCTCCCATCCTTCTAAATTGTATCAATTTATTTCCAAAATAAGGGATGTCTAGTATATTTATTTCTATATTTAGAATATTTCTTACATAAATACCTTTAAGCAAACAGCGCAGACCCTGATGAGACGCCGCATCATGCGGCGTCTCATCTGGGTCTACGCTGTTTGCCAAGGCCTTTTTTCTAGACGCTAGGCATAAATGGGTTAAGTGCGCTCAGTTTCCTCAATGTGTTACGGTGGTAATACATAACATTTTACCGACATGCACGCCTTTCTGTTGAATCTTTCAATGTGATAGTTTTAATTTCGTTGTATAAAAAACAACGAAATTGCAATGGTACCGTCCCTTCGCAAAACCAACGGCCATTCCCAACTTGTTAAGAGTAGTCAACGGCCGTATCCACGCATTACATTTAGAAAACGCTACATTTCCAATTAACTCTTCGTACAAACAACTATTTCTGTTTTCTAGATAATTGTGTTAAAAATATATACCTTAACATAATCAAGTTGCTTTCTGGGTATATGGAATTAAACCCCTTTCCAGTATCGAATAGTTAAAATAAACTCCCTCGGTCAAGGAGTCCAACACATTGATATGCTGCCTATGCCAAATAACTTTTCGTTTACTCAGTATAATGTACAGAGTATACGAAACAAATTGATTCTTTTTGTTTTATCCTTTACTGAGACTTGGCATTGAAAGTGACAAACTCCTTATTTCGTGAAAGCACTGCCCTGGACGCAAAGATCAGAAACAGGATAGCCACGGTTGGATTAAAGGGACCTTTTCACGTTTTGATAAATTGACAAAATTGGAAGAAAAAAATGTTTTGCAAATTTTCGTTGTATTAATGTTGTAGTTTTTTTGTAAGGAAACAGTAATACTGAACATTAACCATGCTCTAAAATATCCAGTATATGGCATCTCTAAAATACTTCATTTACCATGTAAGCACGGATGGCCGAGTGGCTTAAACGTTTGACTTTAACTCCAATGGTGAGTGGCTCGAGCTTAGGTGATGATTACTTTTTTTTCTTTCTTTAATTTTATTTTGGTCTATACTGAAATTCTGTAGTTCCGATGTTTACATTTATTAATTAAAAGCATTTAATGGCAAACTTCAAAACATGCCAAAAACTGTGAAAAGGTCCTTTTAAGCTATACGTAAAAGATTTTTTCAACTTTGAACGTCGGCCTGACCTTGGACCTTTTTTATTTGAATGCATACGGATTGAAATAATTGGTGTGTCCTTTTTCGGGTTATTTTACAAACCACCAAGCTCGCATGCGTCTTACACATATTTAATTGATGACTATTCTCTTACCAATTGAAACCGGTATATCTTGTATCATTATAATCGGTGATTTTAACATAAATAACTGTATACCTCAATTGGTAAGAAAGCTTTATTCGTGTTGCCTTTAGTACAGTCGTGTTCAAGTTATTAAAGGACAAAAGCATTTAACAGAAAGTTCTTCCCCAATACTTGACGTGTTGCTAGTAAGTAAGTCAAATTGATTGACATTGTCAGGTATAGGTGATCCTTTCCTTGACCAACAACATTGCTACCCTTCCCCTGTCTATGGTTCATTCAAATATAATGAGACATACATCAAAACAGAGAGCGACACCGTTCCTTACGAAAAGGTACTCTTCTGGCAGACCGCAAGGTCCACAATCGAGATAGTGTTGCGGGGACCCCCCCTCCCCCCCCCCCTTAGACAAACATATCAGCATACTCTGTCCCCGAGGTTAAGAGGCGAAGGGTTTGTTAATTTAATCGCTCTCATTGTGTTGGTCCATCCAAAACTTTGAAAGAGAATTAATCGATTAGATGCGAACGAGTTGAGATAGAAACAAAACGAAATTTCGTCATTTTTCCAAAACTTCTCATTCGCATTGACTTACTAAGTATTCGTTTCAGTGGGACAGGGCATTGACAAGACCCTTTTTGAGGTTAAAAATTGATTAATTTATAAAGTGAATATTGAATTGTTTGGAGTGTTCGTGTTGTTACTTGTATGCTAAAACGTGGATGATTTAAATAAAGCATATATTGCGTGTCCTAATTGAGTAGTCTTGATAGCCGACTGGTTTTAAGACAATACTTATTTAACCCAAAGGACACCGGTTCAAATCACGACAACGGCTTACCTTTTTTAAATTGCTTTCTTTCTTCCTTTTTTTTATCCTTTGACCCTTTAGTTGCGATGTTTAAATATTGAAAATGTATGACATTTAATTGCAAACTTGAAAAAAAAACACCAACATCTGTGTCAATTTAATTGTTTTAGTTTTCGATGATTTTACAACGCGTTATCAAGTGGAGCACAAACACGTTTTCTCCCTCGGCAAGCCTTGCACTCATCTGTTGTCTAAGCTTCGCATCATTAACTTCATCTTTTCCTATTACCTATTATACGTATACCATTTTTACGCAAAAAGAAAACAAGAACGTAGGCGCATAAAATTATAAAATTTAGTTCTAATTTAAAATCTAAAAATTCGTCGCGTCATGTAAGACTTTTTTTACGAAGGAGATACTTTGTTCTTGGATACCCAACGATTTCTGATTTATTATGCGTAGAAATTACACCACAAGGGAATCTATTTTAACAAAATGTTTGTTTGAAAAATATCCATAAAAATAAGTAAATATTTGCCTTAAAAGCGATAGGAAAATAGTTCCAAAATAAAAACTAAAGACACTCAAAATGAAAATATTTGTTTAAAAACACTAGATTGAAAATGTAATAATTTAAGATAAAGTCAATGTTGTCGAACCATCCAGTAAACAACCCAACAACGTCATGAGTTCTCATTTCAATTGTACAAGTCACAAGTGTATGATTATGTCAACATCAAAATAACATTTGCATTGTCGTTATATTTCGACCAATAAACAATTCTGTATTGGTTTGATGCGTGGCTATTAAACACCCCTCGTGGTTTTATTTAATTCTAACTCTAAATACTTATTTCTTATCCAAAAAATAAACACGATAAAGTGAAAAATATTTTCTATATTATAGTCCGCTAAAACTTACCTCTTGCACCTTATTATCAGTTCTTTAAACTGACTGACCTAAAAGTGAAACCTCTTATCAGTTTCCAATTTAGTTTTGACGCTCTTAAATTTAAGGAACATTTAAAGGGACTTGCTCACATATGTTTGTATGCAAAAAGTCATAAACAATATGCGTAAACTCAAGCAAGTGGCTCTGGGACTACGAAAATTCTTACTCCCATACTAAAATATTGACAAATCAAAATGCTTGTTAATGCTGCTGCTGAGATCAGCTAAGAAAATTAATGTAACAAATTGAATGCCATGTACTTCTTAACAAAGATCAGTATCTGCCATTAGCTTGGTCATAAATAACTCATTTAGAGTAACAATTATAGTAACATATTCTCGGAAGACCGGGTTTTCTCAGCGTAATATTTTTGGCCATAAACAACAGACAGTGATACCCGTTTCTAGGCGGTTAACGTGAAATTTAGGCGAAATAACGTTTGTGTAAACGCTGAGACGCATTTATTGACGTCACGTGAAAAATGCTCTTGCAACGTCAGACAAAGATTACCGGTAAGTCATATAAAAAAAGCTTTATTCAATATAGAACCAGGGGCGGTTCCATGATTTCTGGTTAGGGGGGATATTGAAAGATTTGCTGGGGGTCCGGGTGGCCGCTAGGGCCCCTGGTGGTTGCATGGCAAAGCCCTGCTAGGGGGTCCAGGGAGGCGAAGCCCGCGTGTAAGCTCCACGATTTTAGTGAATTTGAAGGCTTTGGCAACCACTTCTCGAGCATGTCACGCCTTATGTACTTTCATCAAAGTACCTTCTTATAATGCCAAAAAAGTGCATAGTTTATACGTAATACGGATGGATATAGCCGGAATGAAAAACCGGGCGATAGAGAGTCTAAAGTTAAAACATTAAGCGATTGTCTGTGATTAGTGGGAAATGTTGTGTACGAAAAAGAATAAAAATGAGTTTAAATAGGTGATTTAGATCTAGTTAAGTGTGAAACATCAAATGAATTGACTTTACTTTGGCGATTTTAGGGGGGGGGGGCGTTCGCCGCGTCCGCCTCCCCCCCCCCCCTTTTGGAGCCGCCTATGAGAACCATATGAGTTGTTTTGATATTGCGTGAAAAAACAACAACATATTAAACGAGACGCAGCCTTTCTTGAAATACACATTAACCTTAATCAGTAACTATCTAATCAATATCGGTATTGTATTGTTGCAACCGTATTTTAGTGAATAGATTTGAACTTTTTTACTCTAAAAAACACGACTTGTTTTCAAAAAAATAAATGAAGAAGCTGTTACAAAGTATGCCCCTGGGTCGAAACTGGCCACATCAAAGGGGTCACATTAAAGCAAAGGACGTATAAAATACATGTATGGGTCGGCGGTGTTATTTTATTTGTTTATATAACCCATTAAGTTTCGGATCAACAACAAAGAATAGGCAATAAGTAAACAGGTCCCTTTAAAGCAAAGGACATAAACAATTTCAAAGGTCGAACTCTGTGACTTATCACCACACTGAAAGGCACTTGAACTATGATGGCTGATTTGTGCCATATCGTACACGAAAGGACGATAAATTTGCCCACAACTCACAAGAACGACAAAAAAAGGATACGACAACTATGACATTTAACGACCTTTTCGTCGTTCTGACCGATATATATGTTATACAACCCTTATACTTCTGTTTTATAATTCGATCAAAACGACCTGATTCGTATGGACTATTGGGACAGACTCAAATGCCTAATGACGGATAAACGAGTGATATCTATATTTCCTTTCTTTATAAAAGATTGTTTGACGAGAAAGTATACTGTGTGTGACGATCTTACTGTATTATGGTTATTATACAAAATTGTACATGACATTTATAAATGCTATATCATATATCAAATCAGTGATTATTTTATAATATACTATTTTGCAGGGATAAGACGGCTACACTTATACATTCTGATTAGTGACTCGTAAGCCGTCTGTATGGCTCGGTAGTACTGCAAACATCGAAACTAGTTCATGATTCAACAAACTAAACATTTCATTATTTTAGTTTGATTTGAAACTGTATATATAAGTTATTATATGTATGTACTATGTGTCACTTAAATAATATATGAAACTACATGTACTATGCTTATATAGAGAATGACTTTGTTTATTTGAGGTTATTCGTAACTGATTGACAAATAACGTCCTGTTTCGTTGTTTTTGTTCGCCTATTTGGCTCTACGGTGCTCGCGCTTCCTCGGTTATTTGTTTACAGATCGTAGCCGTCGGGAAAAACGTAATTGTAATAAAACCCTTCAAATCTGTTGTTAACTTAAGCGAATTTCAATAAATCTGAAGTTCAAATGTCATTTGCTTTCATAATGAGTATCAGTATTAATGCATGTGTACAGTAAAACATGACCAAAGAAACAAAAAACGATCAAAACACGAACACCCTAGTGCCGAATATTTTATAAATACAAAGTTGCTTTTCGGGTAAAATTATACGTCCTCTTCTAAAAAAAAACAAAACAACAACATGAAAAGGGCATTTATTATTCTCTGTATACGAATGTCCCACC
>VMBQ01001866.1:76797-89906 GCA_007657795.1 Dreissena rostriformis | reverse complement strand
CCCCACACACACACACCATCCCACCCCCTTTGCGATAGCGGGCTAGAAACCATTCTACATACAATGTAACCGTTCTTGAAACAAAATAACGCAGCGGTATATTTTGTCAGCGTTTTTATCACACTTGAACTTGCGAAATACATTTGTTTAGGTGAACAAAGCATAAACAATACTTTTAGTATTTTAATGCATATTGTAACGAGGACATTTACCCAGAAAATGTGCAAATTCATTCGTATTTTAAACATAAGGCGTACAAAAAAAAAAGACTTATCTGATAGGTTTTGATTGGTATTGTGTTTATCAATTCATAGAATTTGCAAGTATTTAATAATTCATTTATTTTTTATTAACAAAATGAGTGTTTTTAAATCCATATCTCCATATGCTTCTTGTTTGGACCTATATCACATGAAACCAAACTTGTGTATGCCCTGTGTAAGATAGTTGACACAAGACATCGGAATGGTTAAATGTAGGTTTCTTTAAAGATATTTACTCACGTTCTGAGCCACGTGGGAATAAGACAACCCTGAACTGTTTATAAAACAGTTGATCCGACTCTAAAATATTATACAAGTTTTGTCATAAAATTAGTCTTGCGTTAAAATTTATTTCTATCCAAAAGCACATTTTAAGGTATAAAGTGCGTAGTAGTTTATTAAGTCGACGTAATAGTCTTTAAAACCGAGCAAAGATCTAAGAGACTAAACATGTATATTGATCGATCGTTGGACCGAGTAAGGTACAAGGGAAATCATTGCGTTAGTGTTTGTTTGAGATTTTCGATTCGTAACGGTTGCTCCCCTTTATAAAAAAAAAACAGTTGTGATGCTCGCATGTTATGTCCCAACGGAGTGAAAGGCATTAAGCATTCGGCATTACACTTGTCCGTCCGTCCATATGTCCGTATTTACGTACGTCCCGAAACTTAACTTTTGAACTCCATTAAAATGAATGGGTGGATCCCGCTCATATTTTTTACATTTTACCGGTCCGATTTACTTTGTAAATAAATGTAATAAGTGGATGGTCGTTAAGACGGGAGTTTTGGCTGAGGCGATTTTTGGAAGAATCATCACCCTTTGTCTGTTTTTCCAACAAAGAACATATAGTTGCCAGAAGCTGGTGTCTTTTACTCATTTTAATTAACGGGTGGATCTGAACGAAACGTTCACAGTTGATTGACCTTGATGTGTTGATAATCGTAAAAAAAAAGATTTTTTAGTTGCGGCGATTTTTGCCAGGATTATGGCCCTTTGTCTGTTTTTTTCCACTAAGAATATTTAGTCCCACAATATTGTTTATTAACTTATCTTTGAAAACTTAAAAATCAAGGGACTGCACAATTTTTGTATTCGGTCCCTGATGAATCTCGATCAAATTTTCACAATTTAATGATATTAATGTGTTGATAATTTTATAGAAAGGAATGTTGGGCGAGAAGAGTTATGGTCGAATTATGGCCCGCTGTCTGTTTTACCACTATGGAATATATAGTTCCAAATTCGTGTGTGATTTACTCCTCTAAATGCTAGGATGATTTATCTCCACTTTGGGAGCTGAATGTGTATATGTACGATATGCAAGGAATTTTCAATGCGACCAGTTTTGGTTCTATACCTTTTAGTTCGTTGTAGGAAACTGGTATGCAGTGGATATGTCTGTTTCCAAAACTGCGTAATGGTGGCATCAGTGTTCGTGACACATTTCTAGTTAATTTTAAGGCAGTCGCCAGAAAATTGTAAAATAACTGCCAGATTTTAATAATATTAGTAATATACACTTATATTACATATATAAATATACACAAAAGTAAGTTGTTTGAAGTTCGCATTACAAATAATAACGAGTATCAACTGACTTATTTTATTGATCCATCCCCCGGGAATTTCGAACTGATGGTTACTTAAGTTCTATATTAGAAGAGTGTGTTTTCTAATATATGGTTAATGAAGTAATTTGATATACTAGTTATTTAGATACCGATAGTAAGTAAAACAAAATAAAAATGTTGACCCGCGACAAAATAAACGTATCATTGGTGTGTCAAATATAAGACAATACGATTCATAATATTGAATTTTATCGAGTAGTTTACTGTTATACAGTGTAGTATATTAGTACGTCAATATTATTTTATTTTCATGTGAAACAAACACTCTCTAAATTCACTGACTCTACTAAATTGAAAAACAATATTTTTAGAACGAAATCGAGCAAAACGCTACTCGAGTTTGTATAGGCCTGTCATGTTGTTTTCCCATTTCGACAATGCCTGATAATAAATGTTAATATTTAAAAAAGCAAATGTCAAACAGTCATACAAAACAAAACGGCTCTTCGATATTTTGCACGTTGAATTCGTGTAAAACGCGCATCCACACACCATATTACAACTCGAAAACATAGATCTTAATTACACAACACTGCGCAAGAAAATAGTTCCTTATTAAAACACCATAAAAGGCTAATTAAGCGATCATCTATTAAGGAAAAATAAATAAATATAATAAATGATGTTCAATGTTGCAAAATATGTGTTGTAGAAATGTAGTTAACACGTAGATTTTAAAATAATTGACAGGTGCTATCTGAAAACGCGCGTAAGGATATCGAATTAAGGTCAACATTGGATTGGTAAAGCAAGCACAAAGAAAGTGTATTGTGTATAAAGTATATTTAAAATGTCTGTCACACATACATGATTATCTGCGGATTTTTATGGAAGTTAAGCCTTATTCTGGATTTATAAACTCCGTTTAAGGTTTGGATATAGTGCGCGCCAATGGATTCTAGATTTCCACAAGGGTAAGTACACCAATTAGCATCCAATTTCGCGTTAATTTCGGGATTTTCTACACGCCATGTTGAATTTTGTCCCTAATCGCAAGGGATTTCCTAGCGTTATTACCTTTATTTTCGGGTGATCAATACGATCAGTAAATGATTTGCGTATATTAAAGCCTCCTTTATCGAACTGCGGCGACAAAACGGACCGAAAGTAGTGTGTAATGTGAAAATTTCGCGATTAACTAACATGTGGGTCAGACCAAATTTTGGAACTAGGCGCCCGTATGTCTAGGCTAGTAGACAAAATCACGTGACCTAAAATTTACACCTTCGAGTGACTTATGTCGTCGGTTTAGATAAATGAGTGTGTTCACAGCTACCAAAGATGCAATTTTCTTGTGACCGCTTTACATTGTATGCAATATTGAAACATGGGAAAGCTTTGGGCATTTAACTATTTTTTAAATGTTAATATTGTCTAATTGTTTTGAAACTGAAAGTACAAACTCCATGCAGTTCTTTCTTGCGTTAAAATGAGGTAGAAAATGATTTAATGGAACTGTCATTGCATACATTGTGTTATTTATGTACAGTAAAATGATGTCCAATTACATTATTCATGTGTTTGTTTATGTTTGCAATATTTGAATATTTAAAAGGGAATAGGAATATGAATTTCATGCATGTGAACATCATTACATGGCACACAAACAATTGATTCTCATCTAATACCTTAAATCAATATTCATAAAATCCAGCTTCATCCAATTGTTATTTGTAACTAAAAATGCTATCAGGTAACTGTCAAAGCAAAATAAAATACTCAACATAAATACATGTAGATCAGTTATATTGATAGCACAACTTCAAACGCATTGTTTTGGGGGGTTTCAACAGCTCTATTTTCAAACCTTTGAAAGTCAAACTATCATTTGGGAATTTTGATACTGAATTTGAAGAAAAAAGATAATTGTTGTCATTGGGAATATGACCAAATAACAGCTTTAAAGTACACCCCCCCCCCTCCTTAACAATGCAATGGTCATTTAAGGTCATATTATAAATAAACCAACATTAATTACTATGACCTTTGAAAGCTGCTGCTAACTAGTCTCCCAAATGCTTCATTACTGTGAAATTGGCAAAATTGGGATGTTTTTTCATCACTTGGACTGACTTGGTGACGCTCTTGGGCCATATTGTCTGATTTTTAAAAAGTTAGACATGTCTAGGACCTTCTGAAATCTTCAATGCCTGATAGGAATCTAAAAAAAATTGTCTTCCAAATGATGAAAGTATTTAAATTCTGATGCCGAATGCTTCATTCAGGACATTTTCCGAATGTTAAGTTCATCAAAATCTGTTAAGTTCATCAAAATCTTTAACAGTTGGGAATGGTCTGAAGCCTATCTCTCTTAAGAAAGCCGTCTAATGGGCTTGATAATTTTTTAATCATGGCTTTATAATTTATCCACATTGTTGTTTTGCTTTTTAACACTCAAAAACACTTAAAATATGGGCTGGTGGGACAGAAGTTTTTATATAATGGCTATTTTAGGGAAAAACACAAGATGTTAATGTATTTAATACATTACTTAATACTATATGCATTTTAAAGCATACATCTACAATTACAGAAAGCACTAGACAAAAACATCGGTGATATGTTGATTTCAATCATTCTATTTTATTCTAATCAAATTACACAAACAAAAACCCTGTTTTCACACTTAACAACAACCATCTTATTTTAAGCCAGTACCCTTAATATACGAGATCTTTCCCTACATGTGTATCTTTAATATTAAGAATTTAAGTTCTTTATGCTTAACGATGCTTTACCTTTCTTTTAAATCCGTAATTGTTTTAATTAATTTTGTTGAATTACGTTTTGTCCATCTTGTATGTGTTACAGCACAAGTATTATTATTCCCTTTCAAACCCAAAATGACCAAGAAAATTGGCAACAATGTTTATTATACATTTAATGATGGTTGAATGTTAAACAATTGTATCTTACAAAGAAATGTTTATCAGTTACGGTATTTATGAACTCAGACATCAATTTCATGTACAAGGCTGGAAAAAACGCCATATTGTCTGCAATCATTGCGATTCTTTGTGGTGTCCGAAAGATAGAAATCTACTGACTATCTACAATGTGAATTGTACCAAGTGCTTAAGGTCCTCTTAAATTTGCTGCTTCGTGACATGTGCTGACAACAGCTGGTCACATGACGTTTGTTTTCTTGCTTTAGGAAATGGGCCAAGTTCCAATTTAAATTAATCAGTTCCTTCTAATGAGGGAGAATAAATGTCCAGGTCATTAAGGTTTTATATAAATTGGAAATCTTGCCAGGGCCCTTTTTGTCCATCAGGGGAAGGGGCCAGGGGCCTTTATTATGGGCTCATCATCATGACTCATGAGAGGGGAAGGGCGTTTCCCTTTAAGGGGGAATTTTTTTACTTACTACATTTGTACTGATTTAACTATATTCATTGTTTTTTTTTCCATAATTTAGTATATTTGAATAGATGTACTTGAAATAAAAATAGATAAATTATCATGAGACACTTCTTTCTTTAAAAAAAAAAACTTTTTTGATGGGGGACGAGGCCGATATTCGGCCCCAAAAAACGCAGATCGAGGGCCCTGCTTGCCAACCAAAAAAATCAAATTTAATCAAGGAAAAATTCTTACGAGTTACGACATGCTACTTACTTGTATTGAAACAATATTATTAAAATTAATATCATTGTGTATGGACAAATTAAGAACAAGCATACTGTTGCATTCATCAAAATAAGCAGTTTGACCAAACAAGCCTAAATCGAGTTACTCGTTACCAAGAAACTATTACGAGTCTATATGACAAGCCCAGATTCTGACCAAACAAACCCCAGGCCTTTTTCTGTCTATTTTGGGAAAAAGTGCCTAGCAAAATTGGGATTTTTCGAGTCACGAAATCTTCCAAATTGGGAAGAATTTTCATCGACAAAAGCATTATTTGGGCAGGGGGTTTTCCAGCCATTTTGGATAAAAATCATATAAATTATGGTTATACAGTGGAAACCCTCTAAACCGGATCTGCTCTATACCGGAATCCTCTCTAAACCGGACAAATTGTCTGGTCCCATTGTTTTACCTTCATAACCATGCGTAAAATATCTCCTCAAGACCGGAATCCCCTTAATTCCGAATACCGGTCACTGTTTGGTTCAAAATTGGGTCATTCCATACGTAATTGTACCTCTCTAAACCGGTCATGACAAGTTTATTGCACCTCAGACCTAGTGTTAAAAACTTGTGAATAGCGGATTAAAGACACGTGAAATTAATAAAGGTGGTTAAAAAAAATAAAACAGTAAAAATCACAATTTTTTTTAAGAGATTAGGACTGTGATGTACATTTCGAACAATAGAAGTGATAATACTGATTATAATTACTGATAACAAACATAGGTTTTTTTAGTGTGTTTTGCTTTTGATGTAGGAAGCGGTGCTAAATTTTAATGAGCTTAATGCTTATTAATTTTGAATTGTTTTTTACAATTGCTAATTTAGTGTCATATGGTGATTTGCAGAGTTCTTTAAGCAATTGCATTTATATTTTCAAATTGGCAGTTAAGATAACTTAGACTAAAAACAGATTAAATGACATGTGTTGTGCTTATGTGATGCAACATGAATGAATGTTATACATAAATAGACTAATAAAATATGTTGTTTTTATGTGATGCAACATGAATGAATGTTATATGTAAATAAACTATTTAAATTGGTTGTTTTTATGTGATGCAACATGAATGAATGTTTTATGTAAATAAACTATTAAAATTTGCTGAAAGTGTGTGTTTTCCCCCATTAGGCTATGTAATTGACCTTCTGAAAGAAAAATAGTCTATTTCCCCTGTAAACCGGAATCCTCTCTAAACCGGAATTTCCTCTCGGTCCCGGGGTTGTCCGGTTTAGAGGGATTCTACTGTACATTTTGTAGGTTGTTTAAAAAAATAAAATTGAGATATAGAGTCTTATAATCATAAGTCATAAGACACTTCTTTCAAAAATTTTTTTTTTTTTTTTAAATTGTTTTTTTTTTTTGACAATTGTGAAAAAAATATGCATATTTGGCATTGGGAATGGGTCTGACTATCAGACATGAGATAGGCAGAAAAAGGCCTGAACCCAGTTCAAAATTGGATTGCAATCACTGCATCATTGCCATGTACGGACGTAAACTAAAAATGGTCACAACATTTAATTTGTTGAAATAACTTAATAAGGCAGGGATTGACAATTACTGACTCGTATTGCATACTTCACAAGATGTTAACTGTTTTGTCCGATTTACAAGGAGTGACCTTGTTAACAGGAGTGAATAAATTATTGGGCGGTAGTCATGGAGTGAAATACATTGAGGGAACATGTAATATAGCCTCTGATTGGTAAAATAGTGTATGTTTTAATTTAAAGTCAATGCATAGGATTACAGTGTTCATTTTTGGTCAAATTTAGAACCCAATTTTATTTATTTATATAGTCCCAACGTCCATAGTAAAATACTGAAATAAAAGTGGGACATCCAGATTTTATCACTAGGTATTCCAAAATTAAAGTCATTGAAGTCTGGACTTCAAACTTTTAAAAGCTACATGTAGTGGAAGCCTAATGTCAGTGAATTTTCTAAAATACATGCATATATCTGAGTTGAAAAACTGTTTAATGAAAAAATATTCCAATTTGTCTGCACCAATTACACACGTTTAATTTATGAATATCGATTGAACAATTTGGCAAATGAACGAAGAGCAAGGCCGTAATTATATTCGTTGAATTAGTTTTTTCAAATTTTAAATCTCAATTTTATTTAAAATCTACTGGTATGTCTCCAGTACATGTACATGTAGCTTACAGGTTAAGGTCTTGACTGAAAAAAGAATGTATCAGATTAAAAAAAATCTTGTGGTTACAACAGTTATGCATTCAACCCTTTGAGTTGTGCCCTTGTAAGCCACAAAAACCTCAAAACCTTCCACTCGTCTAAGTCCATTAACAGAACTCACCTAGCGTAACGGAACACCTGTTACTTAGGGGGTCAGAAGTCAAACCGATCCACTGAGCAGTACAATGGGAGATTGTATAGACTGTAGCTGTGACTGCTGACTGATTATGGAAATGCTGTCATCTGTAAGGCTGTGGGGGGGGAGGGGGGGGGGTAAAGCGATTATTTGTTTCATGGTCGGGGATTTGATTTGGTTTGTAATTTTTTACTGTGCACAAAGCAATGGGACATATAATTGATCAAGACTTCATCAATTATATGTCTCATTGCTTTGTGCACAGTCAAAAATTGTGAACAAAAAAGATCTCTTTTTCCACACCTTGATTCAAGGTGTGGAAAAGAGATCTTTAATGTGCAAGATTCAAATGTAAATAATAATATAAATAAGTACACATTTTTTTATAATGTAAGGCTGCCTGTAAAATGCAGTGAGTTAATTTGCTAATATTATTAAGGCACATGTTAAATAAAAATATGTTTGCAAACTTGAAGCACCAGTTCCTTTCAGAAAAAGGAAATTCCCAACGTGATGGTTATTCATCGTATTCCCTAACAATCTTTATGCCCCCTCTTTCAGAATTGAGGAATACATTTTGTCGTTGCAAATAATTGTAAACATAAACTGTGGAAACATTTCAGGGGTTTTTATCTGATTTTGGGGAAAGGGCCTGGCCTTTTTTGAGGGGAAAAAATCGCGCAAAAAGCCGGATTTTGGGGGAAAAAATGACGCGAAACGCCAGATTTTGGGGANTTTTTTTTTTTTTTAGGGGAAAATCATTTTTTGGGGAAAAATTTCTGTCAGAGGGGAAAAAAATTATCTAGGGGAAAGGGCCGAAATTCGGCGGTTCTTTCAGAAGGAAAAAAACCCCTGCATTTTAACTGTAAGAGTGATTTAACTTTTGTCTCAGTTGCTGATACCAAAACATTTTTCTTTCCAAAATAGTGTGAATATCAAGCTGTTATGATATTTTGTGGGAAAACAAACCCTGTCAGTATCAAGCATACCATGATGTAATCATATCACTTTTAGGCAAGCACCCTTTACAAAACAAACATACTGTTTACAGTGTGTGTTTTTTTTCGTAAAAAATCAGGGCCAGTATCTGGCCCAATTCCCAACGAAAAAAAGTATATATTTTTTTCCCAAATGGGACTTAAAAATTCCCAATTGAAGGTTTAATATTTTTTTTAGATTTCAACATTTAGTTCATTTTCAATCCAGCTGTATAATTTGAACTTAGGTACATATACTATTAAAAACACTTATATCCACAATTTTGAAGCATTTGTTACCTACATGTAATCAACAACAATAATTTCCTAATTTTAGTCAAAACACCGCGATTTTTCCCAATCCAAAGGGACCCAGCCCCATTTCCAAAATGGTGGAAAAAATCACTGGTTTAGTCTGACAGTGTGGATATCATATTCGCAACCGAAACCTTCTAAGTGAAAGACACGCTTTATATTATTATAATATGATGTTTGTAATATTGCAACTCAGGTGATCATTAATTATTCCCTTATTTTTATCTTTGTAGAAATTCAGTTGATTGATTCAAATGCACCCAAATTAAATTCATTTCTCACTAAAAGAACTATCCAAAATAATATCTGTTTCCATGTGTTAAATAATACAATGTACTTCAATAATCAATGAGATGTTTGTTAAGCAGCATCATCCACAAATTTTGTGCTTTGCACGCATACCAATTATTTTACTGTGACATCATTGAAAAGGTTGTTTTGTCTTATTTTGGCACCTTTGACTTTCAGATTTTAAGAAAAATGCTTTTTTACTCTTCATTTTTTCAATGTATGAGTCAAAATAATAATAGATAAAAAAGACGAAAAACAACAAAATCTGACTGACTCTCACAAATGTGAGTCTTTTAACCCTATAAGACGCCCTTTGACCTGTTTGTAGTCCCTATTTAACTTAAGACCTTTCCTACTACATGTAGATTCAAGTTTTAAAGGTTAAATTTCCAACCAAAAGGTACTGACGAGCAGCAAACAGCATAAAACCTGAACAGACTGCGAGTTAAACATTTTCGCTTTGCTTCTGAGGGGGAAAGGGTTAACTTTTTGGATCTAAGTATTATTGTATATGTATAGGTGAATGATCACTTGAGCATATCACAACAGAATATTTCTCTCTTTCCGCAGGGTTGGAGGCCCCTATCAGAGGTTTGGTGAGCGGATGCACATGCCAGACAAAGAGCTTAATGACCTACTGGACTTCAGCGCGGTAAGTACAGCGCAGGTACCCAATATTGGCAGGGGCCTATCAGCAAATGCATGCTCTTTTCTACCAATCGCCAAATTAGCCAATGCATTAGGATTGTCATTTAGTAGATTTTTAAATGATTGGAAACAATGATTTTCATCAGTGATCAGACACTAATGACAACACTGATTTCTACAAATGATCAAAGTTTGCCAACGAAATTTCCATTCGGGTATAATTTTCTGTTCATAAAACTCCATAAAATAACAAAAGATTTTCATGTACTAAGGTAAATTCAGCTGAGGACACTTTTCTGCTGGGGNCTGCAATTAGTGTTGAGCCCCATGATTTTCAGAAATGTCCTCGGTCTAGACATATTAAAAGAAGCAGACTTGGCAACCATGCGAAAATACTTTCATTGCAAGTGTTACTCTAAAAAATGAATAGGATTTAATAGAAAATGTCACAAGTTTGGTCCTGCTTTCCTCCCTGCCCCTTTTAAACAGCACCCTGTACTGTTTCTTACCCTAGATATTTTCCTAGTTGTTTGTTTAAATTATTGATGCTAATTAGTTCAGGAGTGTTGGTGAGCTATACTGGACATATTTACCTCCCCTATTTAAATTTCCCAAATTGAAAGATTTGTTTGACAGACAGCTTTCAAAAGCTATTAAAATGGTCAAATTTATTTGAGTATAAATTGTTCTATTCGGTTGCACATTTATTTTGAGTTTTAGAATATGAATATTCTGTTTTTCTAGAATTATTTACGTTAAAGTGCACATTGTTTCTTTTCATTTAATGCTTGTAGACTTCTCTAAGTTTTGATGGATGTTTTGAAGCTTTTTAATATGAATATTGCTATACAGCTTTCAATATAAGCATTAGTCTTATTTTTTGTTGAATTTAGTACGCCAATTTGCATGAAACATCATCATCACAAGTATATTTACGATTTAAAATTCTTTAATTATATTCATTGCATTTTGATAATCAGTAGTTGCTTTTAATTTGATTAATTTCTTCGCCAAGTTGTATTTCATATGTTACGCTTTTAACCGCCTTTTTAGCATTTTACCATTTCCCCCTTAAAATGCACTTACATATATATCGTGCGGGAGTTTACGCCCACCTTTTAAGGGGGAAGGAGGGAGGGGAATATAGGACTAGGAGCCTTTGCAAAAGTGAGTTCATGGGATATTAATACAGTTTTTGGTAAAAAGATATAATAAATAGGATGATGATATACACTACGTATGTCAGATCAATGGGATACATGTTATGCCATTGTGTATTTGTAGAATATTAGTTTTTTCATTTCAAAGTGAATGTTATTTTATGTATTTTTATGCCCCTGATGGTTGGCATATAGTAATTGCACTGTCCGTTTGTCCGTCCGTCTGTCTGTCCGTCTAAAATTCCGTCACACTTTGCGTTTAGGTTTTGAAAAATGTGGAAAAACTCTTTGCGTTTAGGTTTAGAAAATGTGGAAAAAGGGGGTATATGTCATCTTATGGTGACAGGCCTTGTTTAAGAATGTTATCGTATTTTTAAAGTGTATTTGCTACGGTGGGGTATACAGTCATAAATTGTTCTTTTCTGTAAAAAATGTTTTGGGATATCTGATAAATAAAAATAAAATCACCATAAGTGAAACAAAAATCTAAAACAATTGCTTGTAAATTTTGGTATTTTTTGTATTATTTAATTTAAACAAGTTATCATAAACAGACAAAAAAATAATTTATAAAGACAAAAAACTATAATATCAGCAAATTATCAAAATGTGGGTTAATAATTATATTCAATATTACCATGGAAAAGTGCATTTTACATGAACATGTAAACCGTTTTTGTTATTTCAGGCTTTAGTGCGTTATTTATGTTATTTATGTGTCTTTCTATTTTATATCCTGACCTTTGACCTTGAAAACCCTGCATGGTGATGTCAACAGTTCAACGACCCATTTCATAAGGTCAGTGTTTGGTTTCCATGGCAACCATTTTGTTTCTCAAACTAACCACTTGCCCTTCTCTATGCTTCATACACCAGTTTTAGTTTAGTTTCAGTGTTTGGGCCACAGGGCTCTTATTATGTTGTCAAATGCCCCTCCGTCACAAGAATACCCAATAAGGCGGATATTATGTAAATAAGCAATTGTTTGTATAAAAAACAGTAAGGGATTTGCAATTTTTTTACTAGTGTCTTCAAATGCAGTAACTTGTAAATAATATTTGGAATAGTCTTAAATGAAAAAACAAGAATGAACAAAAAAATGAATAAAAGTATTGCCTCTCCCAGGGTTTGAACCCAGACCTTTCTAATTAAAATATAACGTGATACTTCTAGACCACTCAGGCCTTTGGCAAAATGATACGTATTTTAATTACACCCGGTTGAATTAACTCACATATTATCCAGATTATTGATGAAAAGCATAACACATGCTTGATTATTGTGCAGATTTTGATTGATGATTATTCATAAACATAACAATATTGAGGCCTTTTCCTGGCCCATCTACGGGTCTGTAAAAGGACCTGTTCCCAAAGCGAAATTGTAGAAAATCTTCTCGAACAATTTTGGAATTGGGAAAAAAAGAAGTGCCTTATGATTATTATATCACAATTTTATTTCAATTACTTTTCCCAAAGTATGTTACTATAATTTATATTGTGTTTTTCTTATATTTTGAATTATTATAAAGAATTGAATTGAATGAGTTTTCCCAAATCACTGAACATTTCTTGCGAAAAAATTCTCAAATCCCGAAATTGCATTTTTCCCAAAATAGCCAGGAAAAGGCCTTATATTTTTAACATTTTACTCAGTCATAAGCATCCTTTCGTTTGCTTGAATATAATGTTCATTCTTTTTTGAATCAATGGCATTTCAAATGGATGTATTGTCATGATTTTGAACAGTTTTGGCATTTTTTCTTCTAACATATGTACCATTTTACAGTACAACATAAAAGTTAGCTCTGTTGAAGCCCTTCTCTCTCTCTCCCCCCCCCCCCCCC
>VMBQ01001866.1:56849-73474 GCA_007657795.1 Dreissena rostriformis | reverse complement strand
ACACATGCATTAAACCCCCATTTCTCAGAATGCGGCCCATTTATTTTTAGTAAGTTATGTTTATTAAATAGTCAGGCCTTTTTCTGTCTATTTGGGGAAAAAGTACCTAGCAAAATGGGGATTTTTCGAGTCGCGAAATCTTCCAAATTGGGAAAAATTTTCATCGACAAAAGCATTATTTGGGCAGGGGGTTTTCCAGCCATTTTGGATAAAAATCATATAAATTATAGTTATATATTTTGTAGGTTGTTTAAAAAATAAAATTGAGATATAGAGTCTAATAATCATTAGTCATAAGACACTTCTTCCTAAAAAAAAATAAAAAAAAGCATTTTTTTTTTTTTTGAGGGGGATTTTTTATTTAAGAATTGGGGAAAAAATATGCATATTTGGCATGGGGAATGGGTCCGACTATCGGACCCGTGAGATAGGTAGAAAAAGGCCTGCCATATCATGTAAAACTGTCAATGCCACCCAAACGAGTATGGTAATTACTATGTTTTCAGACACTTAAATATAATTTTAAAAAATTGTGTCCGAAAACTTAAGATACGAAAAATATTCACAAAATACAGGTGTCCGAAAATTTAGAGTCGAAAAATTGAATTGTCCGAAAATAGCGTTGATTGTAACAACAACTACCGGTAATAGCACCTGCTTGTAAAAACCACACTGTGTTGTATAATATCATTTATAATTTTTGCACTGCATTTGAAATACTTTCACAGAGCTCTAGATAAGGTTTTGTGAAATTCTTAACGTTACTACCAGATTTTCAAAAATAATTCTTAACTCTGAAATTTTATTCTTAACGTTACTACCAAGTTATGGAAAATAATTCTTCACTTTTCTAAATGACCTAAAAATAAATAATAATGGGTATTTTCATGCAAAAAATCAAAATAAACCAGGGACCTATACAACATTGTTGTATTGGTCCCTGAATAAACATACTTGCAACTTTATTTATACGAGTTCAACAGTGTCTATTCAGTATTATACTATCACATTTATACTTGTTAGGAATTAATGCAGTATCCAAAACAACAGAACACATGTGGGGCATCAATAACATAATGAGACAGAATAACTTTTAAAAGCACACAACACTTTATCGGTATTACGAAAAGTGCATTGACAACTATTTCACGGTCGCAAAATTATATGGCAACTCAGAATCATGCTACAAATGTCAATAAACTGGCCACAAAGATATACAAATCAATCCACTATTAAGCGTAAATTTGATCAGGAACAAACTGTTAATGCCCCGATTACAACGATCTGAGTTGTCAAATGTGTTTTCGTTTAACTGTAAAAACTGATGACATATTTACTCGGAAGTGATAGATGCGCGTGCGCATTGACAGATAGACTTTACACGCCGCTTTTATTGGAAAAACTGCGCTTCGTTAAACAAACCCGATAACCATTCTATGTAAGTACCGAAAAGATCTTTAATACGCGAAAAGAACTCAATACAAGTCGATACGAACCGATGTAAAAATAATATTCGTAACTTGATTTTGTAATTCTTAATGGTACGACCAGATTTTAAAATAAATACGTAACGGACTTAAAAATAATTCTTAATTACGAAAATACGACCCTTATCTGGAGCTCTGATTGTATTTTATGCAGTGTTGGCATTTATTTTAAAGGAACATTTTCACCATTGTATTTTATGCATTGTTGGCATTAGTTTAAAAATAAAAACTCAGAAAAAAAACAACACAAATTCAAGGATTGCAAGTTGGTTTACCGGCCTGGATACATAACTTGTGCTGTGATTGGTCATAAAATTATTTCTTTGAAACAGTTCAAAAGAATTGACAGAGAATATGCAGATCAGATGTGCACACCGTATAAGAGTGATTTGTCACTCTTTGCCAGTTCATGTGCACCAACTGTTTTGGTCCAAAAATCAGTTGTCCAAAACAGTTTCTTGTAACATGTATAATGTACACCCTTTGTGAACTAGGTGTATTTGGACACAATGTATTAATGATAAATACAGTTACATTTATCAAGCATTGATTTCCAGGATATTCGCCAGAAATGTTTGACGGCATGTCGGGTCCAGATGTTATAGACATGTTTTACCTTCTGCAAACAATAGCAATTTATATACTTTAAAAAAGAATAAAAAAGCAGGGTTTACTTTAAAAACTGTTAATTCTTTCATTTTGTGTGTGCTTAAAAACAGCTTAGTTATAATTTTAGCTTTTAAAGGTTATGACTCATCTTTATTGAGACAAATCATTTTCTATAAGCTGTCAAATCAGGTCAGTTAATAATTTTGTTGTGGTTATGTGTCATGTGTTTATGTGGGTACTGTGTCTAATTTAATATGTGTTGATTTGTTATCTATGTGTAAATGCCATTACCTTGAAAAGGCTGGTCTAAAAACAATTCAGACATGCTAATGTGATTAAGTCATGTCGCGTTTATAGCTTACAAGGCAATGGAACCTGGCCCCCCAGGTGCGAAAAAGGCCTGATTTCAATTTCCTCGATGATTACTTCTACACATACTACTTCTGACTTATTTGAGTTAATATTACATGTAGTACTACTGATTTAGTAAGTTGATTCTTTGTGGTTAATTTGACTTCTGCTTTGCTTAACCCATGTATGCCTAGCGTCTAGAAAAAAGGCCTTGGCAAACAGCGTAGACCCAGATTAGATGCCGCATGATGCAGCGTTCATCAGGGTCTGCGCTGTTTGCTTAAAGGAATTTCTGTAAGAAATTTTCTAAATATAGAAACAAATATACTAGATATCCCTTATTTTGGAAATAAATTGATCCAATTTTAGAAGGATGGGAGAGTCCACTAGGCATAAATGGGTTAAATTGCTGCAGCTATAGGTACTATTACTTCTACCCCTTCTACTACATTTAACTGCATGAAATGATAATAAAAGTAGTAGTAGCAGCAGTAGCAGCAGAAATGGTGGTAAGGGAAGGGGTAGAGAAGTAGTGGTAGTGGTACTTGTAGTATTAGTCGTGGTTGTTGTATTCGTACTTGTAGTATTAGTTGTGGTTGTTGTATTCATACTTGTAGTAGCTAGTACTCGTGGTTGTTGTATTCGTACTTGTAAAATTAGTAGTTGTGGTTGTTGTATTTATACCCCCACAAACGAAGTTTAGGGGGGTATATAGGAGTGGGCTTGTCTGTCTGTCGGTCCGTATTGGTTGTCCGCTCTTGCTCAAGTTGTTTTGATCCGATCTTCACCAAACTTGGTCAGAAGTTGTATGTAGATGATGTCTAGGCCAAGTTAGAATATGGGTCATGCCGGGTCAAAAACTAGGTCACGGGGTCACTAAGTGCGTTTTAAACATTCAGTATGTTGTCCGCTCTCTAATTCAAGTAGTTTTCATCCAATCTTCACCAAACTTGGTCAGAAGTTGTATCTAGATGATCTCTAGGTCAAGTTCGAATATGGGTCGTGCCAGGTCAAAAACTAGGTCACGGGGTCACTTAGTGCGTTTTAAACATTCAGCATGTTGTCCGCTCTCTAATTCAAGATGATTTCATCCGATCTTCACCAAACTTGGTCAGAAGTTGTATGTAGATGATGTCTAGGTCAATTTCGAATATGGGTCATGCTGGGTCAAAAACTAGGTCACGGGGTCACTTAGTGTGTTTTAAACATTCAGCATGTTGTCCGCTCTCTAATTCAAGTAGTTTTCATCCAATCTTCACCAAACTTGGTCAGAAGTTGTATCTAGATGATGTCTAGGTCAAGTTCGAATATGGGTCATGCCGGGTCAAAAACTAGGTCACGGGTCACTTAGTGCGTTTTAAACATTGAGCATGGTGTCCACTGTTTTTTGGGAAGACAACATGCAAAATATTCTGTGTTAATGCGGCATGTGGGGGTATTCATCACGTCTGTGACAAAGCTCTAGTTGTACTTGTAGTAGTAGTTGTGGTTGTTGTATTCGTACTTGTAGTAGAAGTAGTAGTTGTTGTATTCGCAGTTGTAGTAGAAGTAATGGTGATAGTATTAGTTGTATTACTTGTAGAAAGAGTAGAAGAAGAAGAAGCTGTAGTAAAACCAGTTATCAATATTGTAACAGTACATAGCGTATTGCACATAATTTATAATTACAAAATTAAAGTACTTGTAAAAGTAGTAGTTGCATGTTGAGTGGTATTGGTAGTAGTAATAATAGAAGAAGGGGTATTAGAAGTTGAAGCTGCTGTATTAAAGTCAATAATAGATATCACAACAGTACATAATGAACGAAATGCACATAAATTATTCCTGCAAAATTAGTAACTAATTAATAATCACATCTATCAATCATCCAACAATAGCAACATCAACTATAACAACTGCCAATTATATCGGTATACATTCGATTGTTTTGTATTATCAATTAACAATAGCCTCGGGCTTTAATAACATTTGTACTACACTGGTCACTACAAATCCAGTATAGACAGTCATGTTTTTAACCAGTCCGTAGGTGTACTCTTGATGGTGTGCTGTAATTGTTTTATAGATTTATGATAATGTGCCATTATATACTGACTGCTTACTTAATTTTTATGCCCCCGAAGGTGGGCATATAGTGATCGCACTGTCCGTCTGTATGTCCGTCTGAAATTCCGTCACACTTTGCGTTTAGGTTTCGAAAAATGTGGAAAAACACTTTGCGTTTAGGTTTACAAAAATGTGGAAAAAGGGGGCATAATGTCATCCTATGGTGACAGCTCTTGTTTTGTCTAGGTTTGTAATAATTTGTCTATTTACACCTATGCTAATTAATTTATCTTGAAAATAATAAAACACAGAAAACAATGACAAAATTAATGTGTTGTTTCATTATGGAAAATTAAATACTTCCAAGCAAAACAACATTAACAATGCGGTTGTGAACATTGTACGTTTTTATTTCATCCTTCAGCCATTTATAAAGATTGTTGTCCTTAGAATAATGAAACACAATTGCAATAAAATTATACCATTATTGTATGAGTTTAATTTTTATGTTTTACAGAGTCCAATACATTCTTGTTCTTACTACAAAGGAGGAGTGATCTCGGCTAAATATTGCCTACAGGTGCCTTTCAGTGTTTTTCGTATCCATTTTCAGATGTTCTCCCCACCAGTATCCAGTAACATGAAGGGCCCTGGCCAAAACAATATGGATATGTTTAATGCATACAAACAAGGTAAGTCAGGCGGAATGAATGAATAAAAAAACAAAACAACTGCAGATAAAGTTTAATGTTTAATGTGATACTGTTTTGCAGTTTAGCCCAGTATATATCATATGAATCTTTGGGGGCATTGTGGTACCTCCCCCACCCCTACTTCTCAAAAAAAAAGAAATTAAAACTAGAAATTAAGGTACTTAAAGCAATTTCTGTGTGAGGTCTAACAACACTTAGAGACCGCNGGCAAAAAAAAAAAAAAAAAAAATATTGCTTTCATTGTCTAATGAATCAATATTAAAACTCAATGATACGAACTCTATGATTTTATGTCAGTCATGGAAATTAATGTTTGTTTTGTCTAAATAATCAATATTGTGAACAAGTTTAATAGTGGGGCATAGAAAACAAACAATTCATTTGCCTGGCTCAAGACTGAATTTTGCCAAGAAAGCAAGAATCAATATTGTGAACGAGTTTAATTATTTGGCACAGTTAGCAAGCAATTTATTTGCCTGGCCTAAAGACTGAATTTTCCCTGGTAACAGCTTGCCCAGTAATTACAACTAAACATTGTAGAAATCATCAGCCAGGTAGTGATATACATGGTATGGTATGCTACATTATAGATTTGCTTCGAATCTGAGCAAACATTTCCAAGACAAATTCTACATATATATGGTGATATATATGGTGAATAATGTAATGATAATTCCTGTAATTTATTCAGTGACAAGTTGTCAACGCTTTTTTTTTACGAATTTGTCAATGCAATAATCGAAAAAGAGGATATGAATAAATTTAACTCATAGTATACCAGTACGCTGCAAACAAAGATTTTTACTTGCTTCTGATTGGCTTAATCAGATCTGCTGATTACTGTCAATAATTGAAGTCAGTGGAACAGGGGAGACCACTATGCAAAATGCCATCTTAAAAACTTCAGCAAGTGATGCTGTTTCCAAGAAACGAACAAAACCTCTGTATATAAGTTGTATAAGAGTTGCTGACACCTGTTTTCTAATCCAATTTGAAATGTGCATTATGTTAATAAATATGTGATATATCCTGAGTGTCTGTATCAATAAATATGTTTAACTTAAACACAATTTTCCATGCCAGCTTGTCACATCGTGCAATGTGTTGGTCTAATGTTTACATACTGGGGCCATATGTTGACCCCCATAAGGAAAAGCGCAGGTTTTCATGTACTCCTCATGGAACAGGTTTTATCTATGACAATTAACAGACTCAAAAGTGACTCACAAAGACTGAGACTAATATAAGCCTTAGAATCGATCCAATGAAAAGGTAGAGAATAATTTAATAGAATGAAAAAAAGTAGACTGGTAGGTGCTGCTAAAAAGGAGAAAGGTTGAAAACTAACAGTCTGTCAAAAACATTGTCCTCGCTCTGGGAAAATGGGGTATAATCCATGTGCATAAAGTGTCGTCAAAGATAAGCCTGTGCAGTTTGCACAGGCTAATCAGGGACGACACTTTCCACCTTTTAAGTTTCACTAAAGGGACTTCCTTAAAACGAATAATACCATAAAGGCAGAAAGTGGCATCCCTGATGAGCCTGCATAGACTGCACTTTATACGCACATGCATTAAATCCTGTTTTTCCCAGCATGAGGCTGAAATGTTATTTTAACTTCATCAGCATAGTCTTTTCATTGGCCATAGTGCATTTAATACTTGCCACCTTGTCCCATCTTGCAATGTGTTGTTCAATTGTTTACATTCTGAGGCCATATGTTAACCGCCATAAGGAATAGCACAGGTTTTGGTATGTTGCATACTCCCCCACCCAACAAGCTGTGAAAGACATTTGAAACTGCAGGACAATTGTGTCGTGTTCGGAGAAAACTGGGCATAATGCTTATGCGTAAATTGTCATCCTAGATTACAATTTCCGCTTTTATGGAATTTTTCGTTTAAATGATGTCTCTTCTTAGCGAAAATCCAGTTTAGGCGGAAAGTGTCGTCCCAGATTAGCCTGTGCGGACTGCACATGCTTATCTGGGATGACACTTTACGCACAAGCATTTTGCCCAGTTTTCTCAGAACACGCCACAAATAGGGAAAAGCATCATTTCTGGGTCAATGTTTGTATTCATTCTTAACCCATTTATGCCTAGCGTCTACAAAAAAGGCCTAGGCAAACAGCGTAGACCCAGATGAGACGCCGCATGATGCGGCGTCTCATCCGGGTCTGCGCTGTTTGCTTAAAGGAATTTCTGTGAGAAATATTCTTAATATAGAAAAAATATACTAGACATCCCTAATTTGGAAATAAATTGATCCAATTGAGAAGGATGGGAGAGTCCACTAGGCATAAATTGGTTAATTTTTTTATCCACACCACTGTACTGGTTGAGGAAAAATGGTGGTTTTCAGTCAATAACTAAAGTTTGCATTGACCAATCTTAATGATACTTGGATATAGCAGGCTTGCATGGAAATAAAATGAAAACACTTCGAAGAATGCTATATCCTCCAGACCTTGTAAAGACATCCTATTTTGTGCTAAGACCCCAATAAAAAATCATTCTGACTTAACATTTACAAAAAAACAAAAACAAGTTTACCTAGTTCAAGACATTTTTAAATGTGTGTCCCAAATATAGTTATTTTGAATGCATATTTGCTAACATCTGCAAAAGCAAGTTGTGTAAGCAAAAAATGTCACCCCTAGATGTTGTCCAGTAATGCTCTGGTTTCCATGACAAATTCCCATATGTGCCCCCACACAACTGTTGTTTCTCTGCGGGCTGCAGACGTTGCCATCTGCCCACATGTAATGCTGGAATCTTTCTACACTTCTGTAACTGTAGTAGCCATCTGCGTCTGTGTTACAGTTGGTGTCTGTGAGGGAATTTTGATGTCACATTCCAGTAATTTTTTTGTACCATTCGAGGGTGCCCTCGAAATTGGGAAAATATGAAATCGGGATAAAATTGAGTTGCTAAAGTACTACATTTTGGAAATTTTGTAATAAGAGTTACAACAAACACATTGAGAAACCTAGCGTTTTTAAGCCTGTTCGAAGGATGGTCTCCAGGCATAACTAGTAGACACTTGGCGTCTTTGAAATGATGTTTAGAACGCTTCCTTACTGGGGATCCAACCTGGGATCTTCCAGTTGAAGGATGACCACCATATCTCTTACACCATTGCCACATCCTTATCATTGAAAATGCTGATGAAAATATCCTCATATTTTCAAGGACAATAACAAACGTGTTCACGCCAAAGGAAGATGTCAAATAAATATCCATATGACTATGAGTCTCGCTCTGTGGAAAGGGGTTTACCCTTTGCATGCTGGGAAATTTGTCGTCTGCTAAAATGTTGTCTGCTAAATTTCTAAAATTAGCATTTTCTTTGATTTTTTTTCAAAGAATACTATCAGAATAGCAAACAGTTTGGATCCTGATGAGACGCCACGTTCTGTGGCGTCTCATCTGGATCCAAACTGTTTGCAAAGGCCTTCAAAATCCGGTTCCAGCGCTCAAAGGGATAAATGCATGTGCGTGAAGTGTTGTCCCAGATTAGCCTGTGCAGTCCACACAGGTTAATCAGGGACGACACTGAGCTTTTATGATATTTTTCGTTTAAAGAAATTCTCTTCTTAGCAAAAATCCAGTTTAGGCGGAATGCCATAGATTCTGAGCGCAGTTATACACTCATCCATGAGTTAGATTTAATTGTGGCAATCTGAAAAATTAAATCTTAAGATAACAAGACTACATATATAGTTTTAATTTAGCACTACAAATGATTTAAAACTTCAAGTCTAAAAATAACAAGTTAGCGTATTTGACTACAACATGTTAAACATAACGAATAAACAAAAAGAATGTATCGTGGTGTGTCTCCTATATAATGTAATTGTTGAGACATCTGCTACAGCCACTTGTGGTAGTGAGCTGAGCATATGTGATACCCATATGTTACTCAGAAACTGGTCTTTATGAGGAATACTCATGTGTGCTGCTTCATACAATAGACACACCATCTGCGCTCACATAACTATGTTTTCTGTTAGAGTATGTTACTGTTGTATTAGCAAAGCTTGCACTTTTGTACACATTCTTGTAAATATTTATTTGTACGCCTCCCTTCGAAGAAGAGGGGGTATATTGTTTTGCTGGATGTTTATCGTTCGGTCTGTCGGTAGACCAGTTCGTTTATAAGTGTGAAAATCGTTTCCGATCTATAACTTGTCGACAAATTGACCGATTGGCTTGATACTTCACATGTGCAATGGCCTTGGACAGTAGATGACCTTGATTGACATTGGGGTCACTAGGTCAAAGGTAAAGGTCACTGTCACAATAAGTATGAAAATCGTTTCCGATCAATAACTCGTCAAAGATTTGACTGATTGACAGTACTTCACATGTGCATTGGCCTTGGACAGTAGATGACCCCTATTTCAATTGAGGTCACTAGGTCAAAGGTCAAGTACACTGTCACAATAAGTGTGAAAATGGTTTCCGATCAATAACTGGTCAACGCATTTACCGATTGGCTTGATACTTCAAATGTAACGCAGAACGCTTGTTTAGGCTAGTTTTTCATTCGAGACATTTTTGCCTAAGTCTTACTGATCAGGGTTGTGGAGTTCTTAAGTTACTGGTTATTTTTACGGTATGACAACTTAATTATCCCTCGCCAGAGGCGGAGGGATATTGTTTTGGGCGTTGTCCGTCCGGCACTTTTGTGTCCGGAGCCATATCTTGGAATTGTTTTGGGGGATTTCATTGAAACTTGGTATGAGTATATATATGGATAAGAGGATGATGCACGCCAAATGGCATTGTACACCATTTGTTAATAACGGAGTTATTGTCCTTTGTATCTTGAAAAAATGCTTTTTACTATAGGCACTTTTGTGTCCGGAGACATATCTTGGAAGTTCTTTGGCGGATTTCATTGAAACTTGGTATGAATATATATATGTATAAGAGGATGATGCAAGCCAAAACGGCATTACTCCACCGGTTAATAACAGAGTTATGGCCCTTTGTATCTTGAAACAATGTTTTTTTCTGTGACAAAGCCCTAGTTAGGCAGAGCATATCAATTCAACCAATTTGCTTGTTTTTCCAGTCATACTGTCTGGCCCAATTCCCATAATGGGAAAAAAAAACTGCGGTAAGTCGGTCCTCAATCTGGATTACATGTTAGGGCATTTCTCATGTTTCAAATCTAGGGCGAAAACTGTCTGGCATTATAATAGTAAATAGAAAAACATTTGTCAACAACAACTTTTTAAGCCATGTTCTACAGTAACCTATTATTTTATATGCTTTGACATTTTAAAATACCAACAACAAAAAAAACTCATTGATGTTTTCCCTAGAAGTTTTCAATCCAATTATCTTCATTCAATCATGATTTCTAAATGTATTTTAAAGTAACTTAAATTACATAGAACAATAATTTAAGATTTAGAGATTTCTGCATTTAATTGCAGATTCTCCTTAAATTATGAATAGTTAAAAAAGTGAACGTCAGAAAAGTTTGGCTAACCTCCCTACCCTACTTATATAAGTGATATTAGAGGAAATAATGCCGTTTTTGGCCTAACCCACATTCTTCCTGTTGAGATTTGGTGGACCCACTCACCAAATTATAGCTTTTTAAAAATTGTGTTTTTCATATATTTTTGCTGAATTCGAAAATGATTTTGGTTTGTTCAAAAACATTGTACCAGGTGTTAGGGCAATTTTCCTTATAATTTAAGTCTAAATAGAAACCTTTTAAAACTACCTTCCTAACACTACCTGCTAAATACAGCTAAGTTCCTGTTGGGTCTCAGGTGAGTGCCTTAGGGCCTATTACCCTCTTGTTACAGTCAATCATCAATTAGACATTTTGATACATCAATGTTACATATAACCTTTGAATAAATGTTTTAATCTCAAGAAATGTTGCTTGAACTTACGAAAAAATGGGACCTTTACGTTTACAGATGTACAGATTTACAAATAAATATAACATTTAAATGGTATTCTCAGTATAAAATGCGTAGGAAAACGTAGATACTTTTTTTGATTGTTATTTGGTTAATATTTTAAAGTCCCATAACTGCTCATAATAAGACTTATTTAACATGATCATTGTTTACCAAAATGTATCCTGGAATGCTTTCTTAGGGTTTATCAATAAATATAGCATTTCAAGATATGTGACTCATTAATGTCAAAACTCTGGGAAGTGCTTAGAAGAATTCACTCTTGAAAGTTTCTTTCAAAAATCAGTCTGGAAATTCTGTTTTCTAAAGCGGTGAAAAGGTAAATAGTACAATGAATGATCACAAAAAAAGTTCAATTTACAACAATAAATGTGAAGCACAATAACGAAAACTTCAGCATACACATAATGTGACAAATGTTACCAAAAAAATAATGTGAAAAAGAAAAACTAAAAATTAATGCTTATTTAGAAAAGTGTTTTTATACCAAACATTTAGGCAAGATCTTACAAACTTAATGACATTAACACCATGAAATGGACAGAACAATGTAATGTATGAAAAATTCCCACAATAATATCTATTGGAAGCTTGATAACTTATTTTACCTTCACAAAATAGAGTGTTCAAGATGGATTTTGGGGGGAGAAATCATAAGATCAGTTCTAAGAGAAGCTTTTCTCCTGTGTTAAGGTCAGAATGCCATGTAAACATCTGGTAGCATAAGACACATGCTTTTGAGGGACTGGTTTTCATATATTTACACCTGTTTTACCAGTCTTGCACATGTTACCTATAAACCAGTCTGAGATTGGAATAGTTCTGCAGATTTTCACCTGTCACTCTCATTAAACATGTGTTCCTGGTAAACCAGTCTGATCTGCAGGTAGAAATCCACTAAATGTGTTCATGATTAATCACCTGCCTTTGTATGTTAACCTACTTCTTGGCGATCCCAATTGCTTTAAAACAGCATAGCCACCACTCAAATGAAAATAAAGAATATGATAAAGTAAAGGTTGGTTAACGAATGATGATGATGATGATGATGATGATGATGATGATGATGATGATGATGATGATGATGATGATGATGATGATGATGATGATGATGATGATGATGATGATGATGATGATGATGATGATGATGATGATGATGATGATGATGATGATGATGATGATGATGATGATGATGATGATGATGATGATGATGATGATGATGATGATGATGATGATGATGATGATGATGATGATGATGATGATGATGATGATGATGATGATGATGATGATGATGATGATGATGATGATGATGATGATGATGATGATGATGATGATGATGATGATGATGATGATGATGATGATGATGATGATGATGATGATGATGATGATGATGATGATGATGATGATGATGATGATGATGATGATGATGATGATGATGATGATGATGATGATGATGATGATGATGATGATGATGATGATGATGATGATGATGATGATGATGATGATGATGATGATGATGATGATGATGATGATGATGATGATGATGATGATGATGATGATGATGATGATGATGATGATGATGATGATGATGATGATGATGATGATGATGATGATGATGATGATGATGATGATGATGATGATGATGATGATGATGATGATGATGATGATGATGATGATGATGATGATGATGATGATGATGATGATGATGATGATGATGATGATGATGATGATGATGATGATGATGATGATGATGATGATGATGATGATGATGATGATGATGATGATGATGATGATGATGATGATGATGATGATGATGATGATGATGATGATGATGATGATGATGATGATGATGACGATGATGATGATGATGATGATGATGCTGACAATGCTAACAATGATGATGATGATGATGCCAATGATGATGATGCCAATGATGATGATGCCAATGATGATGATGCTGACAATGCTAACGATGATGATGATGATGATGATGATGATGATGATAATGATGATGATGATGATGATGATGATGATGATGATGATGATGATGATAATATCAGTTACTCATGATAATTATAACATTACTTCTTCTAAGTTGTTGAAGTTGGATAGCAGATGTAGGGTCATGTAGACTAATTTTGAAGCAAGAATACAACCTCCGCGCAGAGATTTGACTGGAACCAGCATAGCTGGATCAAATCCCTGCCATCATACACAACCACGTGATGATAGCTGAGCCACGTGATACAATAACCGCGTCTTACAGTATCAACGTCATAGAAAACAATGCCGAAAAAGAATGTGCCGGAGAATTGTTTCCTTTGTTAAAACAAGAGTTTTATGTTTAACCGAAAAATAAGACCCATATATATATAACGATCTAAACTCCCTACTGTTATTACCAACTAAGTCATAATAGTCGAACCACGTGGGCGTCTTACAGTATCAACGGTTATTTTTAAATTTGTAAACAGTAATTTTTACTTTTTAAATTAAAGTAATTATTTTTTTATTATGAACCTAAACTTATACACTATTTTCAAAATATAAAATAAAATGATACTCCTTTTCATAATATAATACTTAAAAAATAAAATAACATCCTACCGAATCTGGTAGGATTTTCTTGTGATGGCAGAGGTTGTATGTGAAAGCAAGGAACGACAACTCTGCGTGGAGATTGGCAAGAATATTGCACAAAAGGTTATCATACAAAATTCTGGTAGCAGAAAAAGACATGCCTTGTAGACTGTGTGGAGTTTCTTCCACCTGGCAAAAGAATGTGGCATACAGAATTATGAGTAACCAGTCTTGATTAAGTTTACTATCTTGGAATGAAGGCGCATGGATGAAAGCCAAAATGCCCTATCGGCATATGTACAAATAAGGCTGATAAGCCTGTCTGGCTGTCAACTCATGGATGAAAGTCAAACTGTCCTATCAATAAAGGATTTTAAAGCCCTTCTGGCTCTCAAGGTTTGATTTACATGTAATTAAAGTACATAATTTTGGAGGGAAAATGTGGCATATTGTGTATGGGGATTAGACTGGCATGCACTAGTTGCAGCATATTTCACCTGGAAATCAAATCTGACATCTGGTAAAGTTAAACCAGTCTGGAAAATGTAAAATTTCAAAGCCAACTCAGAGGAACCATTTTAGAGATGGTTGTATTGAGTATTTTAATATTGAATCTGGAAAAAAAAACAATTGTCATGGATCATAAATCAAACATTTGTAGTAGGTTTAAGAATTAAGACTGAGATGTTTGAAGTCATCCAGGGACCCAACTTTCAGAGGTTAACCCAAAGTCTTCATTATAAAGAGTGAAAATAAATATTTTGCTACTTGATAAAAACATAAGTTTTTTGAACTTTAAAAATGTATAGCACTCTCTGTGTTGATAGATATTGATTGAATGACAAACTGGCGGCATTTGTTAACCAGACCTGGTCAGCAACACGTTTTTACGAGCAACAGAGTCGAAGAATGTCCTGGAAAAGATGAAAACAGATGCTTAATGTCTGTCCTTACAACCATAAAAAGTCACTTCATGATTGACATTGTAAGGATCAGACGCTATATGATTGTATCTCATATAAAATGATAGGCAGATAAAACAGTTTCACACTCAAATCACGGAATTCTGTCACTAGACAAGTGCCCAGTATGATTAAATTTGAGCCTTGCTCTGTGAAAAAGGGGGTTTAATGCATGTGCCTTAAGTGTTGTCCCAGAAAAATACGATAAAAGCGGAATGTGTTGTCCCTGATTTGCCTGTGCGGACTGGGACGACACTTAACACACATGCATTTAGCCCCCTTTTCTCAGAGCGTGGCAAATTTGTATTGGGGAATAGCAGAAATAAATGAGGGCCATTATTATTGAAAGCTCAGTTAAAGATGTTTGGAAACAGATTCCACAAGGCTGACTGTAATAATCATTTTTCTGCAATCTAAGTACAATATATAGGTTTTGACTATTCCCTTGATACAATGTATTTTGTATAGAATGTGAAACAAGAACAAGATTTTCTTTTTTCAGCTGATTATTTCTTCTTGAACTTCAATAATTATTTCCTCCATTTGAACTTCATATCATATTAATTTTACTTAAATTTGAGCCCGATTAGAGTTGGAGTAATTTTGACCGCTTTGAAAGTAACTGGATGCAATTTTTTTCTTTCATCATTACAAATGTTTTTTAAATGTCATGGAATTAAATAAATATCAGAATCCTATTTCTATTTGAAATTAAATCTTGTTTAAATAAATGATAAGCTGGAATTTCACCTGTTCCCGGTTATAGTTCAATTTGTAAATGTTAAAGAAAATTAAGGAAACACAAGTTGTTACATAAATTCAAGAAAAGTTGAAATATATATCCAATGATATATGGTCTTAATTAAAAGCAATGCAACCATTCAACAGTGCCTGTGCTGAATTACACATTTCATCAATAAATTGCTTTAAAGCACAAAATTAATGCATGTTTATTCCTATTGAAACTGTGAGCTTTGAAATCATATAAATCTTTTAATCCAACTGCATTTGTTTCAACTTTATTTTATTCTTTTTGGGAGAAACACGTGTTAAAGATTAACATCTTTAAAGAGACTTGTCTAAAAGAACAGAACTAATAAAAACAAGGCCAGTTGTGTTGTACATTCAATTTTTGTTAGTCCAAAAAGTGATATATCTTTGTTATATAGCATCAAGAGATTAAAAACAATTTAGTGATCTGTAATTATAGCATGAATAGTAGAAAACACAATTTAAAAGTAAACTTATGAATTAATTATACAATTTAAATTATCAATCTTTTAGCCAAGCCCTCTAACAGTAAAAAAAAAACATGCTAGATTAAGCGTCTTTAACTCTTCCAGTGCTGGAACCAAATTTTGAAGGCCTTTGCAAACAGTTTGGATCCAGATGAGACGCCACAGAACGTGGCGTCTCATCAGGATCCAAACTGTTTGCTTTTCTGATAGTATTCTTTGAAAAAAAATCGAATAAAATGCTAATTTTAGAAATTCAGCAGACGGCATTTAAGCAGACGACAAATTTTCCAGCATGCAAAGGGTTAAGCCAAAAATCTGGGTTTGAAAAAAAGAGTAGATACATTTTTAATCTTTAAATCTTTTCAACTGTGCACACCTGGCGTTTTCAACAAAGGTGGTATTATTGACAAGGGGCTTCAGTTTGTAAAAGGCTAAGTGTGACTGATTTCTGTGGTGCAGGGCTTCACTATACTAAATGTTTGTTTCTTGATAACTTTGTGTTTTTGCATACTAGATTTTCAATATCTGGAAAATTGCGAAAAATGATACTGTAGGTCTGAAAGAACTCTTCAGTTTGTTTACTCTGTAATGAAAAATGGATTTTCTGCTCAGTTTTCTACACTAAATGTTTGTTACGAGATTTTTTTGGTATAAGAAAAGTTTATTGTAAATTTCTCCCTCAGCCCCCCC
>VMBQ01001866.1:36811-55176 GCA_007657795.1 Dreissena rostriformis | reverse complement strand
CCCCCCCCCCCAGCCCAACAACAATTTCAACAACAAGTACATGTACCATAATTATTGCACAGCTGACAAGTGTGTATTTGACATGAGGGTTGCAAGTTGAAACCTATAGTGATGGAAACAATGTCCAAATAAGTCATGCCAATATTGGAAGATGTCAAATAGCAGCAGGGGTGATGCTGATTGTATGGAAGTTATATTTAGTAGTGGCTACTTTCCAAAATTAGTTCAGAATAATTGCTTATGTGGGTAGCTATCAAAAGCAGTGTTTGCATGGTTCTCAAAATTAGTCTGGAATTATTGCCTATGTTCGTAGCTTTCAAAAATAGTGCTTTAGGCCACGACTTTTTTGTTATTGGTTTACAAAAAATTCTTTGAAAATGGTCCATCGGGCGGTCGAAAAAAAAAACAACAAAAAAAAACAACATTTTCAAAAGAAAAAACATCAGGCAATTTTAATCACTCCATGGAGTATTTTACCACATATACCGCGCAGTTTTTTATCTCAAAGTTTAAAATTAAAAAGTTGGTGCTCGTAATACATTGATACAACGCATTCCTGGTTGCTAAAATGCGAAAAAATCATTTCATAATCGTAAATAATCACAATAGCCGCCATTTTTTTTTTTTTCAGAAAACTACACACTATAATCTTTTAGACTGAAGGGGCCGTTGTCGGAACAAAAAAAAAAATGGTCTGTTACGGCAGATATGAACAGATTTTTACAAAAAATAAAATGTTTGAATAAAATACGCAAAAAATGTCTTTGTTTATGTTTGTGCACTTCTACATTGGCAGCTTACGTTGGGCTGTTGACCACATAACGGATAGCTGGTAAAGTTAGGTGTCAACGAGTTTTTTGTGGGTAGCCGGGTAACGGTAGGTGTAAACAGGGCCTTCTGGTTGTTTTCCAGTTTGTTCTAGATTTTTAGCGCCTCAATTATACACATTCACGCCTGTGTAGTGCGACAAACAATAACCCCACTTGACCATTATGATTCTGACATATTTCAACGACTGTAGCCTTTAAGATGCAGCGTAATTTACATAAAAAGTTTCCACTTTAAAACATAGAATTACAAGTTTTTATCATAATTCAAATTAAAAGCCCAGGCTTTCCCCGTGGAAGAATTCCATGATGTACATCATTTCTTATTTTCGCATGTTTTACATGAAATGCAAGAGGACTGTTCATTTGTTGCTTGAAAATTACAAAATTGTCGGAAAATATTGTGCTATGCAACCCATGCTCCGTATCATAATGACGCTTCCTATTTGTTGAATACAAAGTTAAGCTTTCCAATGACCCGTATTATTGATTGCGCAATAGTAAAATGGCGGCCATTTTCGGTCGATCTGCTAGTTTTTTGGTCTTCAATTAGTTTTTTTTCTCGTTTCGCTCCTTTTTTAGTGCGGTCGGGAATAAAATGTATATAAAAAAGACGATTTTCCGATATTTTTTCCCCATTTTCCAAAAATTAGGGTCAGCGGTTTTGTAAACCAAGAAATTTAAAAGTCGTGGCCTTGTTCCTAAAAATGAGTCTGAAATAATATTTGTTCTACTCTAGACAATGTTGGTAGCTTTCAGATGATATCCTCCTCACTTTTAATGCCAAATTTGACAGTTTTACAACATTAGTTCTTAACTTTGCAGGATTAGTTTTAAAATGAAGAGTTTATGTGAGCAATTTAATTGGGTACGGCTAAAGTCCCTAATACTTCTGTGTGAATTTTAGTACCAATAAATTTTTGTTCCCGCTGTATTTTCAGGCGAGGAGGTCGGGTCTGCCTGGACACATGGTCAACCGCCCGGGTACAACGACGCAAGGGTGAGTAGAGTTTGTTGTGGATTCATTTGATGCCATCGACTTTTGTGGATTCGTAAAATCCCCCATATTTGCTAGACCTTAAATTCATTGATTTTGTTTAATGTTTTATATTAGACTTTGGACATTAACGTTTGTTGAACATTTTTGTGTGTGGATGGGTGGACTCCACATATATTAGCCCTTTGAGCGCTGGAACCGAATTTTGAAGGCCTTTGCAAACAGTTTGGATCCAGATGAGACGCCACAGAACGTAGCGTCTCATCAGGATCCAAACTGTTTGCTATTCTGATAGTGGTCTTAGAAAAAAAATCGAAGAAAATGCTAATTTTAGAAATTCAGCAGACGACATTTTAGCAGACGACAAATTTCCCAGCATGCAAAGGGTTAGTGTGAGACAAATAATATTTGTTTCGTAATTTAATGGGAAGTTAGAATAAGATATCATACTTACAATATATGGTTTTATTACGGCGATGTGTTATATACATTTTTACCCATTCTTATTATGATTTTTGCAGTGTAATTAGAGTTTTAGACTTGGACATATATATCTTGAACATTAAGGGTGATTTTACATCAAAACTGAGTACTTGTTTGGATCAATATTATTATTAAAAGACACTCAACATGCATACAGTTTACACTGTAAACATGCATTTAAATGTTGATGTACCATAATCTTACATTGACCAACTTGTCCTTATTGCAGCTTTATTGGTAAAAGCTCCACTACCTTTAGAAATAAAACAAGTGCATAAATTATTTTGCCTAAAATGCAAAAAAAAAACATCCATTGAAATCTATCACATAATTAAGATTTTAAAATAATGGATTATATTATTTTTGTACTATCAATAGCAGGTTCTGCCTCTGGAGTAGAGTATTTGTGCATCTTTTCGTGCCAGGTATACATATTATGTTCATCCTGATTTTTCAGATGTATCAAGAACACGGTCACCAGTATGGAAATCAACAGCAGGATAACATGAGCCCATACATGAACAATAATGATATTCTTAGTAAGTGTTATCATGAGCCCATACATGAACAATAAGGATATTCTTAGTAAGTGTTACATGTAACATGAGCCCAAACATGAACAATTATGATATTCTTAGTAAGTGTTAACATTAGCCTATACATGAACAATAACCATATTCTTAGTTAGTGTTAACATAAGCCCATACATGAACAATAATGATATTCTAAATAAGTGATAACATTAGCCCATACATTAACTAATAATGATATTCTAAGTAAGTGATCACATGTGATGGTAATGTTAACCAGGTTCTGGATAAAAAGGAATTTTGGAGTAAATACACCATTATTTTTTTTTTTAAATGTGAGAACCAGTACTCATTAAAAAAAAATACAGAAAATTATGATTGATATGGAACAACACTTTTTAAGTTGAAAAAGACTGAATCAAATACTTTATGCTGATGGTGGTATAATACAAATAGGGGGAAGAAAAATAAAATGCAATTAATTTAACCCATTTATGCCTAGCGTCTAGAAAAAAGGCCTTGGCAAACGTAGACCCAGATGAGACGCCGCATGATGTGGCGTCTCATCAGGGTCTGCGCTGTTTGCTTAAAGGAATTTCTGTAAGAAATATTCTAAATATAGAAATAAATATACCAGACATCCCTAATTTTGGAAATAAATTGATCCAATTTAGAAGGATGGGAGAGTCCACTAGGCATACATGGGTTAATAATCCCCCTCTGAATGGTTGGGGGCATTGTAGGAATACCCTTTGTCCAGCCTTCTGAAACTGCCCAAGCCCCAGGGGTCATATGAGATATTTAGACTTATTCCTCATGGGTTTCAAACTGTTCATGACCCATTACACATGTAAGCGATCTAGAGCCACCATGGCCGTCTTGTTTTTGTGTAGGCTTCATATAGCCTATACCCATTATAGGATTTTCCTGAAATTTTTATGTAATGAATGTATACTATGTTACTAACTAAATAAACTTTTATTTATTTATGTTTTTCAGACAAAAATTCTGAGCTTCCATATTCACGAGTCGGCTACTCACGGGACAGTTTAACACCACAGGTTTGTTGAAACAAAAATTGCCCCCAATTTCTCTACTTTTCTGAAGGAAACTATCGCCCCTTATTTCAACTAACAGAAAAAGCTTTTCAAAATTAATCCTATCACACAAAAGGTTCCATTTTTATAGAGCTTGCTTGCAGAACACTGGATATAGTAGTCACATTTGTCGAGTGCATGTGCATGCGTGCGTCCAAGCTTGTCCTGGCTGTTACTTTATCATTCACGCTGCATTGTCATACTTAAAGGTCCATTGTCATACTTCAAGGTCAATTGTCATACTTAAAGGTCAAAGGTCAAGTTTTGCTATAAAGCAGCTTGTCTAAAGTATTACTTTGTCATTCATCATGCAATTTTAAAATACTACAAATGAGGAGACCGCGTGTCTCATATAAATCTTTCACCCTGCCTTAGAGGTCAAGGTCACACTAGGAGGTCAAACATCAAATTTGGTGAAAAAACAACTTTTCTAAACTGTAACTCCATCATTCATTAAGCAGTTGATTTTTTTTTTAACCACAATTGCTCCCCATATGAAGGTGTGTCACCCATTGGGCAAAGGTCAAAGTCACACTAAAGGTCAAAGTCACACTTAAGGTCAAAGTCACACTAAAGGTCAAAGGTGATGCAGCTTGTTTTATAACAAGCATTATTGACAATGGGCTCGAGATGTTGCCGGCATCTAGCTCTGACACATTTTCATAAATATGCCATCGGTCTTTACAAGATTAGTTATTTACAGAATAGTTGATAAATCGGGACCAGCATTTTTTAATTGCTGATTTTATAGCAAAAAAACAGTTTTCTACTAATTTGCCAATTCACCCGGAAATAGATAAATGTCCCCCTGATTTTTATGTGCAAAAATATCATGGAATGGATCCTTTTCCCCAATTAGTTCTGTGGGCCTCAGGTGTTTGACAGTATACTATAGACTGCACAGTGGATTGTAGCCTTCAATTACAAGTTGTCTGCTTGATTTATCGTCCCTTGGGGGCTCTTCATTTGGAGACAGGAAAACTCCAAAATTGGAAATGGCAGGAAGTGGTTCCTGTGCTGAAGATTTAAGCATTGTCCTTACTATGGTTAAAGGGGTAATGTTTGATTTTATGGGAAAATTGAGCTTTTTTTCCCTCAAAATGGATGTTAACCTCAAAGTTTTATAATGTCGCTAATACTTAGACACAGTCAAGTCTCTATTTCCTGTGCATAACCATAACCTGGTGTCTGTAAGATAACATATTGTTCGAAAATATATCTGCATTTGGGCACAGGTTTTGTTAAAAGAGATATCCTTTTTTCTTTTTCTTTTCCAAAATAACTCTTAATATCCTAAATTTAGCAGATTCTTTTCCCAATGTTACAAGTGGGCCAAGGCTCTGACTTGCGTATCAAATTTCCATCCTTCTCTGATTACATAAAAACAAATATAGTCTGTTTTGTGAAATTTCTCTTTATTTTATTTTTATGCAGAATAAAGTTCTGTTTTATGAAGAACACACGATAATTTACAGTTCAATAAATATTACAAAAAAGACAATTCTGTTAAAGTCATGTTCAAAACAAAAGAACCAGTGATTTACTATTCGACAAATATCACGCAAAAAGGAAAATTCCTGAATATTGTGTGGATATATCAGAGAAAGATTGTCAATATGTCACTGAGGAATGGGCAATAAATTGTGTCCATGTTCAGAATAAAATGACTTTCCACCTCAGAAATGAATATGCTTTTGTATGACTTGGCCATTTTGGATTCTGTTACAACTTATCTTAGACTAAATTTAGTCCCTGAAAATCAACCGCTCAAACAATAATTATAAGGAATGTAAAGATACACAAATCCTGTTCACTTTACACAGTTACCATTTCTTGCCAAACTTTTGTTACTGCCTTGAAAAGTTCCAATTGGCCAGGCCAGCATGCTATAGTAGAAGCAAAGTAGATTCAAAGTGGCATAAAATGGGATAAAATCAATATTTGAGGAGCTTCTCTGTCCGCTTATGAGACCACGAACCCTTGCGTTTCTTTATAGGCGATAGGGTAGCTCCCGACCAGAATGCCCATTTCCGCAGGCTGGGCTGGAGCTTCTCTGGCCGCAAATGGCATTAGACCCATTTTTGCATAGGCAGGTCACATGACAGAAACGACTGCATCTACTAGTTCTAACATCTTATTTAAGTTAAGCGCTCCCTCATTTTACAGACACTTTCTTTAATTGTGTAAAATATCATTTTTTATGGAATCCTCAGATGCAAGTAGCTTTCAGAAATTCCTTCACCTAATTTTTATATTTACTACTTTTGTTTCTGTTTCAACTTATATATCTGTCTACATTTAACCCATTTATGCCTAGCAGACTCTCCCATCCTTCACAATTGGATTAAGTTATTTCTAAAATTAGGGATGTCTAGTATATTTATTTCTATATTTTGATTATTTCTTACAGAAATTTCTTTAAGCAAACAGCGTAGACCCTGATGAGACGCCGCATGATGTGGCGTCTCATCTGGGTCTACGCTGTTTGCCAAGGCCTTTTTTCTAGACGCTAGGCATAAATGGGTTAAGACTGAATCGTTATAATTCTCAATTCTCATACTACCATGGCCTCAGGTGCGATTCGCTATCGCGGATTCAGTTACAACGTATATCTCAGGCTACATTTGTTTCTCCTCGATTAAAGTCACCACAGAGATTTCTGGAGACTGTCTTGAATTACGGGGGTCTCAGGTGGGGAACATACCTTAAGTGTTCGTTGTACACAGATGGGGTCTTTACATGGCAGGAACTATAGAATTGTGGTACTTTTTTGTGGCCATGATAAGTTTTAATGTCTATTTTCCGAGGCGTTGAATCTGAAATAACTATGAAATCTTGTCGTTCGAGGTAATATACTGTATGTGACGATTGTTTATGTGACGCTAAAGCTGATTCATTGAAAATTAGAAAGATTTTGTTAACTGGCGGTTTATTTAGAAGATTTTTTAAATAGCCTTTAACATTTCCTGATGTTAGTTTACTTTATGGTTGTTTTTTTTTCAAATATCGAAACATTAAATGATTTTATTTTTTTCTTAGCCTTTTGTTTTCTAGATTTATCTTTAATAAATATCTGCAATTATTAGCTGCCATTAAAACGAACCGGATCCTGAAAACAAAACCCATGTTATCATTAGTCCACCAAAAGCTTTCTTGACGGCTTATTTCACTATAAAGAAATTTATAAAACCTTTTTCCAGGCCATGATACATTTTATTTATGCTTTATCCAAGACTTATGAACTTTATTCATACTTTATCCAGCGCATGATATATTTAATTCATGCCATTTCTAGGGCATTATGGTAAACCGTACAATGTAAAATAGTATGTATGCGTTTTCCAGGGCATAAAATTAAGTTATATGTATGCTGTTTCCAGGGCATGATGGGTAATTCCTCAATGCCAATGTCACCCGGGCAACTGTCGCCACGGAAACAGATGTCCCCGTACTACCAGAATTACAAACCATCGCCGATGGACGAATCTATTCGGGGTAAGAATTATTGTAACACTTTCATTGGCTAAATATTCTTTGACTTACCAATGGCATGACGTTATTTTGGTGAAAATGATGTTATCAGCATGAAAGGACGTCAATTCGGTTAACACATTTTAAGATTCATCAATGCATGAACTAGAAAGTTAAAAATAGTATCAAAGAATTGAATTGTAAGACATTTCATAACGTGGTTTTTCTAAATCCCCACTCCCAAAATATTTTTATTTTTTTTAAGAAAAAAAGAAAAGAAGAAAAGAAATAATTTTGAATGGATAAAATGCAAATAAAACAAACATGAATCTGTCAAATAATAATTATTTGGTATTATTTTGTATAGTTTCTCTACATAATAGCTCTTATGCCACTGGAGTTAATTGAGTTAGTATATTACATTCATACAAAGCCTGGTCTGAAGTGTTAATAATCATAATGTATTGCATTTCTTACATAGGCAATAGTTCTCAATGAAATGAGACCTCAATTTATTTCCCTCAATGATATCTGATGCCATATGAACATGCATTGGATTAACCCTTTGCATGCTGGGAAATTTGTCGCCTGCTAATATGTTGTCTGCTGACTTTCTAAAATAAGCATTTTCTTCGATTGTTTTTCAAAGAATACTATCAGAATAGCAAACAGTTTGGATCCTGATGAGACGCCACGTTGTGTGGCGTCTCATCTGGATCCAAACTGTTTGCAAAGGCCTTCAAAATTCGGTTCAAGCGCTGAAAGAGTTATTGTTGGTGCACTGAGACTTCAAAGAAGTCAAGAAATAACAGACTAATTTATGAGCCTCGCTCTGGGAAAATGGGGCTTAATGCATGTATGTGAAGTGAAGTTCCAGGTTAGCCTATGCAGTTCGCCCGGGCTTAACAGGGACAAAACTTTTAAGCTTTTGCGGTTTTCATTGAAAGGAAATCTCTTTTTCTTTTTGCAAAACTCCAGTTTAGGGAAAACTGTGCAGACTGCACAGGCTGATCAGGGATGACACTACACACATGCATTAAACCCCGTTTTCACAAAGAGATTCATATAACAAATATGCCACATTCTCAACGTTCTGTTCTGATTAAGTTCTAATGTTGTTGTTGTTGTAGGTCGACGAGGAACAGGTCAGGTCATAGGAAATAAGCGGCCGAAGGGTGCGGTAAGAAATCGTTAGAATAAATTTGTTTGTCATAAGTCAAGATTTCGTCCATTTATCTTCATCACCAGAATCGTTCAAATTGGTACTTTATTAGTGGTGATTAAGAGTCGTTAATAGATGATGTTGATGATGATGATGATGATGATGATGGTGATGAAGTACTTAATCACTAGCTTCTTTCTTCATCATCATTACAATTAAATTTATCACTATTTATCAACATAAGTATAATGATGATGGTGGTGGTGGAAGTGATGTTGATCATCATCATTTTGGTAATTATGATTGTTGTTATGGTGTTGATGATGATTATGCTGATGATGATTATGATGATGGTGAACGAATAAAAAGTATTGAAAATAATAACAATTAAACCTTTTAATTTCATTGGTTATTTTAATTCTATAAAAAAAATCTCGCCCAAAATCAAAACAAATGTCAAGGAATTCATATGAGAGGCTCTCTAAGAAAATGGGGTTTAATGCATGTGTAAAGTGTCATCCCAGATTAGCCTGTGCACTCTGCACAGGCTTATGAGGGACAACACTTTCCACTTTAATGATATTTTTCGTATAAAGACAGTATCTTATAAGCAATAATCCAGTTTAGGTGGAAAGTGTCGTCCCTGATTAGCCTTTTCGGACTGCACAGGCTAATATGGGACGACATTTTACGCACATGCATTAAACCCCCTTTTCACAGAGCGAAACTTAAATCATTATAACAGTTTTCAAACACATCTGCTTATCAAATCCATTCATGAAAAGTTCTATTTCAACTTCCCCATGTGCACATATTGCGCTTAACCAAGACCATATGGGATTCTGTTTTCGGTGAACATTTTCCACAGTCTAACCATCTGTTCAATATCAACATCTCGTATAGCACGTTCATTCACAAAAATTGTGTGTGCNTTGATTGGGGATCACACAAATTGTTGTATGTTGTTTGAAGGGCTATGCTGTAGTGTTAGATAATGTAGCCTTGTTTAAAGTGCAGAATTAGCAGAAGTATGATTAATGTAATAACTGTTAATATTGGATCATGCATAAGTGTTTCATGTTATATATAAGCAGTAAATAAAAGACCATTTAAGAGAATATATACATACAATTATATAAGTGGGTACATTATTACGTAAGTATAGAAGAGAGTGACTATTGTGTTGAATTTGAAGTGGTATTATGGAAGACCTGCATAACACTACATTATGGATAAGTGTTATTCAATCCATCACAAGATTGTGGATAATACTTATGGGTGGGGGGGACATAATATTTGTTTACAAGACTTTGTCCATAAGCATTATGGAAACATTAGAAATGACTCTGAACTTAAAACAGTATTAATCAGTAATCAAAAGGAAAAAACACAATTATTAATGATCAATTAAATTCATTGATCGCTGTTTCATTTGCTTTCTCATTTATTTCCAACTTAGATATATTGATTCACACTTTTATTCCCTCATTCACTGACATGTATTTTCAATCATTCGTTCTCACATATTGACTATCTGGTTCACTCTTTATTGCTTGCACTTACACATTCATATGTCACACACTTTCTCACTCACTTATATACTTACCGAAAAAAATTCACTTACTTGATTACTTATTCACTTACTCAATCACTTATTTGCTCACTTGATTACTAATTCATTGGCTTGAATACTTATTCAATCCATTGATAACATTAACTCAGTTGAACACTTATTCAATCATTTTATCGCGTATTCACTCACTTGATCACTTATTTACTTCCACGATCACGTATTCATTCACTCACTTTTTCACTAACTATATATATATATATATATGCAATTTATTCACACACATACTAATTCATGCACTCACTCCCCTATTAAGACACTAACATGCTTAATGATTTTCTTGCACATTCACTCATTCAATCTCTTACATGTATTTGCTCACTATTTATCTAAATAAATCATCAAATCATCCATCCATTCTTCCTGTTTTGCTTTCATTGCATTACTCCTTTAACTTATAATTTACTCTATACTTATTGGATTCATTTTCTCTTAGTACTTTTGATGACAGGGAATTCTCCAAACCTGTACATCTAATGGCCCACATGGGAAATCCCAACTATTTACTTTATTTCCTCTGATCTTGTACAGAACAGGACAAAAAAAATAACTTTTGAGCGTTAAAATGTTTTAACTGAACAGAAAATCCTTGGGATATAGATCAGTTTCGCATCCAAATGTAAAAATTCTTTTCTGATGAAACCCAGATGCCGTCAATTAATTACAGGGATTGTCTCAAAATTACTGGAAGCCACTTCAGTTAAATTAGGGGCCATCTCAAAATTATGGAATGTCGCTGGTTTTAAGGAACTTGTAACAGTGTTTTTGGGGGGGCCATTTTGTATTTGAATGGATGCTTTTAATGTGAGGGGGAGTTTGAGTGATGATATGAAATTGTGCATATTTTAAGGAATGAGTCTATAATGATTTAATGTTTTAATAGGAAATTTAGATTTATAGTAATGACAAGTTTAGCATAACCTTTTTTTCAAGATGAATAATTAACCATTGTAAACTGACATGGATTACTTTATGGTAAGTGATTTTTGTGCCTATGACCTATGTAAAACTTTTTTGTACTGTATTTTTTTCATATAAAAAAACAACAACTAATTTATTAAGTTCTATTGTGAATTAAGTCAAAATTTTACATGTTTTCATAATTTTATGTAGATTCTATCTCCCAATTATATTTTTTCCCAGTGGTTACAAACTATAATGTTCATTTTATTGCATACTTTGGCTGTCTTCAACAAGGTCAAGATATATAATACCACAGGGGGTGTTATTTTATCAATGGGGGCGCCATTATTTGATAACATTACGTACTTAAATATGATATGCTCATGTCCAGTCTTATACTCGGAAACAAAACTAAGATAATTCTTTTATTGTCTGGGCCGCCATCTCAATTAGTAGAGTGCAGGAATACAAATGAGAATCACGGGTTCAATTCACGGCCTGGCCACATAACTTGTGTGGTGATTGGTCTATTCCCTTTCTCCCCCTCCCTATGGTTGTAAGCTTCTGGCATAAGTATATTGTTTGTTTAGTTTAAACCTATATATTTAAGCTCCATTGCAACAAAAGCCTAAGGCTCATTTTTAAACGCTCTCGAGTCCGTTTCCTGGGACTAGAAACAGTTCTTGGTGTCTTTGGGGGAGACCTAAAGAACGCTCCCACTGAAGGGATCGAACCCATGACCCCCTGATCGCTAGGCGGACACCATATCCACGACACCACGGCGATCTTATAATAATTGTTATCCAGGAAACTTGTGAGTATATTTTAACTGACCGCCTGTAATAATGTTGACTGAAGAACTGAGAGAAAAAAACATTAAAATTGTTCTTTAATTGTTTGTCACTGTTATTAATTTGCTTCCTACTTTTTGAGTTGGAAGGACATTTCTAGACAGATGTATATGTAGATGTACATTTTGTATTTAAACTATTTTGTGAACACCTTGTCTTTCATTTAAGTAAATGCTCTCTTTTTACTTACATATATACCTTCAAATTGATATAAAAACACTCATGTAAACTGTAGTTAAAAAATTCTATGCATCATGCATTCATCAGTGAATGCTTATCAGAGGCGTTAAATTCCACTCAAACCGCATGCCCTGGCGAGTTTGATCAAACTTATGTAAGTCCAAACTGGCAAGTGCATTTTCAATATCAAAAATCTTAAAATGCCATAACAACACTTAAATATTAACTCACCTTTTTTTTCTTAAACTAAAAACTTTCTTTCAAGACTTCAAGTTTTCACATAAGATCGTAACCTTTATTTTTTTGCTGTCAATGCTCAGAGGTATTGTTAAGGGAGAAAACTTGTGAAGTCTTACAAACATTGTAATTACACAAGTTAACTCCCTTTCAACTAATGGTAGCAACATACAGTTATAGGGTGGGTGACACAGTTGCCCTCAAGATACTTGTCATACATGGGTGAGGTTGGCCAATCAAGGTTTATTTATTGTATGTTTTTCAGTGGAATATCAAAATTTATCCCCAAGGAGAGTTATGTCGACATTACTCTTTGAGGACGGGGGCGGTGGAGGGATGGGGCCCATTTACTTTACCTGAAACATTGAAAAATGACTGTGATGTACCTATATTTTATTATCACAAACACATATGTTGTACTTTATGTAATGAACCAGGCAAATATCTAGATTTTCTTTGAAAATAAAGCATTACCCTGTTCAATGATTATCACAAATGCTACGATTGAACCTGAAGTGAGAAGCATGCTTACCAACCACTTCATGACATGTATTTAGTTTAAATCTATTTATTTTAGCTCGATTGTATATATCAAAAGCCGTAGGCTTATATAAACGCTCTCGAGTCCGTTTCCTGGGACTAGAACCAGTACTTGGTGTCTTTGGGGGAGATCAAAGGAACGCTCCCAGTGGGGTTCGAACCCTCGACCTCCCGATCGCTAGTATCGTGTATTTGTGTGTGTGTATTTAAATATTTACGAAACGTTAGTTCCTGTATATAAAGTATGTGTACCAATCGTAGTTCCATCAGGATCAATTAAGGATTTTGTTTTTATTTTCAAATTACATTAATAACACCATTAATGCCAATAATNAATCTATCTGCTAGAACTGGTGTGATAGAAACCTTTTGGAGTGATCATAAGGCTGTCTGGATTTCTGTGTAGGTATGTGAAAGCAAAACAATAAATAGTATTATTTCATCTAAGTTTATTTTCTTACATTTGATAATGAAATTGATGGAAACTTCAAACAATATGTTACTAATTTGCTAATAAAAAAATTGAGATCAAACTTTCCTAATTGTCAATTCAAGTTCATATTTGTGACCTTAAATGTTATTGTTGTTCATGTATATGCATGCATTCAAAACATAACACAAGGTTTGCTCATGCCTTGAAAAGTACTTACATTTCATTTTGACCTTTGAACAATATTTCAGTAATTTAAGTATTGCATTGACAAAAACACGAAAGGTACTTTCCTGTCATTTAAATAAAAAAATCCGGCTTCAATGCGGTCATCTCCGACCGCGGAACTCTTGTAATCTATTTACTTTAGCTCGATTGTATCAAAAGCCGTAGGCTTATATAAACGCTCTCGAGTCCGTTTCCTGGGACTAGAACCAGTACTTGGTGTCTTTGGGGGAGATCAAAAGAACGCTCCCAGTGCGGTTCGAACCCTTGACCTCCCGATCGCTAGTATCGTGTATTTGTGTGTGTGTATTTAAATATTTACGAAACGTAAGTTCCTGTATATAAAGTATGTGTACCAATCTCGAGTCTGTTTCCTGGGACTAGAACCAGTACTTGGTGTCTTTGGGGGAGATCAAAGGAACGCTCCCAGTGGGGTTCGAACCCTTGACCTCCCGATCGCTAGTATCGTGTATTTGTATGTGTGTATTTAAATATTTACAAAACGTTAGTTCCTGTATATAAAGTATGTGTACCAATCGTAGTTCCATCAGGATCAATTAAGGATTTTGTTTTTATTTTCAAATTACATTAATAACACCATAAATGCCAATAATTATGCTAACAAATGTGTTACTGAACCATGAGTTCTCAATTATTATTGCTTTAGTAAAGGAAAGTAATTCAAAGACTGTAAATGGCAACTTCAGAGTTGTCTCCCTTTTGTAAAAAGTATTTTCAATTTGGTGGTTTTCTAGTGTCTTATATCTTAAAATGCATATGCAGTTGTCCTTTTTAGCTGCCTTATGACTGTAATCATTCAGTTATGAAAAATTTAGAGACGCCCTTATAAGACCCGTCCCCAACTTTTTAAAGAAGTTCTAAGTTAAAATGACCTGTCTTAAAATAAAAAAAAATACTGTAACGGAAGCAAAGCAATACATTTGAGAGTTAAGTGTGAAACAGTTGTATCTTCCTATAATGTCTGTGTCAGATACACTAGTTTGCTCTCAACTCCAGATAAAGTATATTAATCTGATTATTCAGGCAAAGTGTGGATAAAATTATCGGAAATGTCGAAAATTGCCTCCAGGCTGCTAATATAAACATAAATTCACTAATAAATCGTGTTTTATGTATTCGGCATGTGGAACCAATAGAATTTCTGCCGCTTCGATCGTTTGAAGTTATTGCAATTATTCCACATGTAAGCCTCACAGCCAATCGGGATGGTATTCATGGGCACATAATTAAGATGCGGTAAAATACATTGGTTGTATTCAAACCAGATGTGCAACTTCTATGTTGTGACAGTCGTTAGTGCATCAAATTTTGAAGATTGGAATGGGGTGAGGGGTTATGTAATATATATGAGCCTCGCTCTGTGAAAAGAGGGTTAAATGCAAGTGCGTACAGTGTCGTCCCAGATTAGCCTTTGCAGTCCAACAGGCTAATCAGGGACGACACTTTCCGCCTAAACTGGATTTTCATCAAGAACATTCTTCCTTTACACGAAAAAATAAGCGGAAAGTGTCGTCCCTGATAAGCCTGTGCAGACTGCACAGGCTAATCTGGAAGGAAACTTACACACATGCATTAAACCCCCTTTTCACAGAGCTAAGCTCATAGGTATTATGTGTCAAAATATTTCATGATTTTGAAACTGACAAATAAAATCCACTGTAACTGTCAATTACATGCATGTACAGGATAGTATTTATTTTATCTAAAATATCAACAAAAACAAAAAAATATAAAAAATGAAGAAAGTATTTGACTCCATATGTTTTTATCCCACATAAAAAAAAAAGATAAATCAATAACTAAAAAAAAAAAAAATTATAAATCAATAACTAAAAAATATAAGAGATTTGTTTTTAAACTAAAAATCATACACAAACATACCCATTATAACAAACATTACTCAATTATGAAGGTATAACAACACTATCAAACAATAATTTGTATGGCAATGGTTGAACTTTTTAACTGATCTCTATTAAAATTGTGCAACAAAAAATACAAAACGAACTGAACAAAAAAATTGTTGATAAATATTCAAATTTCTTATTTTAATACCACCCAGCTAAAAACCTACACCAAAAATCTGGAAAAGTTTTACTAAAACAAATGCATGTAATACCCGTTTTTTTTACTCAGCAGAGATGAAAAATGGTTTCCAGATGTTGTAATATTCCCCAAGATCTGCCCGCTCATTTCCTGACATGCGGCATAAGGAAGTTGTCAGTTTGCACGAGTTCCACATGCTGTAACCACTTACAAACCTGGGACTCTGGGATAACGTGCACGCGTGTGTGTGTCTGTGTGTGTGTGTCATTTTTTTGTGATCAGTCGGAAAAAAGTTTTAATAACGTTTTTATGACAGGTTGCTTTATTTGTTTGAAGATGATTGGAGCTTCAGATTGTTGTATTTGGTTGATTTGAGTTTGAAAAGAATGTTAATATTACAAAAAGTAATTAATTGTTGGGAGTCATATTTGTGTCGCGTTCTGAGAAAACTGGGCATAATGCATGTGCGTAAAGTGTCGCCCCAGATTAGCCTGTGCAGTCCGCTTTTATGACATTTTTCATTTAAATGAAGTCTCTTCTTAGCAAAAATCCAATTTAGGCGGAAAGTGTCGTCCCTGATTAGCACATGCATTATTCCCAGTTTTCTCAGAACACAACACAAATGTTTAATCATATTCTTGAAAGATGTTTGTAATAATTTGAAAATGATTGGCGTTGAAAGTGTGTAGGTTTGGATGTTGAATGACAAGTTTGATGGAAAAATAAACATTTTTTAAGTTTGTTTGTTTTTTACAATCATTGAAAACAATATAAATACGATTTTTAAAAGAGGACTTCATATAGATGATTGGTGTTGATTTTGATATTAAGAAACGGTTTAAAACATTTGAATTGAAATATTCTTCTGTATTAATTAAAATACCGTTGACTGAATTTTTTAATAATATACATATTGGAAAATAATAACAATAATATTTGTGGGACTAATTTTTGTAATGGAAATGCTTTTATTTTCTTTGTGTTAGAGGACTGTATGAATAACATTGATAAATTGTGATATCATTTACAATTGTTAATTTTTGACAAATGTAAAGATGTGACTGTGCAAACTTCAGAGTTATTTATTTAATATTCAGAATGCAGTCAAAGTGCAAATTTAGCGCTTGTTAAAGCAGATGGAATTTTGAAATACTGAGTTTGTGGAAGTAAGAATTAATGAAAGTGTGAATTTTTAAAAGTTTGAAAATGTCGGACAAAGGTCAGTCAAGCTGGTATAGGAGGATTTATTCACCTTATTCTATATACAGACCGCTTGGAATGTTTTTACCAACAAAAATAGGAGGTGTAAGTTACTACATTTTAGTTTCATTCACATTTTTTTCACCTGTTTTTGAATGATAATCACTTTTGAACTTAACCCTTTTAGCGCTGGAACCGAATTTTAAAGGCCTTTGCAAACTGTTTGGATCCAGATGAGACGCCACAGAACATGGCGTCTCATCAGGATCCAAACTGTTTGCTTTTCTGATAGTATTCTTTGAAAAAAAAATCAAAGAAAATGCTAATTTGAGAAATTCAGCAGATGACATGTTAGCAGATGACAAATTTCCCAGCATTCAAAGGGTTAAATGCTTTTAGCCTCCAAATGCATGCCTTTTAAGAATTTAAATTTTAAAGATGAAGACAATTATTTATTAAATAATGTTTGCACTTGCTAAATTAAAAACACAAAGTTATTTTAAGCCTTTCACTTCATTGCATTTTCCATACTTAAGGGCAATTAAATTTAATTGGATTCATATGGAGGAAGGATCAAAGCTCTTGAGAAGGTGGTAAAAAACATGTGGTTTTGATTTTTCAGAAATTACCGCCTGCCGATCTATTTACTTGTTTATTGTATTACATGCGCTAAGAGGTTTTTGATTTTCTTGTAGAAAATAAATCAGAGTTTAAGTTAAATTTCTAAAATTTCCATGGAAATATTCCTATTTTAATAAGTGTTAAATTATGGAGTTCAGACCCATTTTGAATATTTTCTGAAGAGAGTTCCTAGTAACTAATTTAAATTAAACCAATGCCAGAAAAACTACTTTTTCAGCACAAATAAGTGTAAATAACAACACTACCATTACTATTAAATAAAATTACTGTTAAATCATTTTAGAACTTTTAGAAGATTTTTTTGAAAAACTAACATAAACAAACAATGGTTTCAAGCTGTGAATAACATATTTATATTTCAAAGAAAAAGACCTTGTTACCGGTATATAAAAATTGTCAATACAAATATCATTGCTTGATTTATTACATTCAAGAAGCAACAAGCCTTGGAAGATATCACTTTATTCCTTTGGGTCCAGAATTGGCAAAAAAAATATTGTGACATTATTGTCAGTGAAATATAACAATATTTCTTTTATACCTTATGATAAAATATGACATTTCTGCAGTGAAACAGCAGTGAAAATAAACAAATTGTTATTTTCACCGGTGAAAATAACACATTTTGGCTGGAATAATGACGTCATTCCGTCAACAAAATGACGTCATTTCAATGTATTGAGGCACGCCACGGGAGAAAGGGTAACTTTTCAGCGAAAGGGAAACAGCTGTTAATTATTTTCTTGAAAAAGGGGCATAAAAGAAACAGAAAATTTGTTCAAGTCAGTGTAAGATCGTTTGTTATTTCACTCGTGATCATAGAAAAATAATATTTTCACTCGTGGCTGCGCCGCTTGTGAAAATATATTTTCTATGATCACTCGTGAAATAAC
>VMBQ01001866.1:26088-32747 GCA_007657795.1 Dreissena rostriformis | reverse complement strand
GAAACTTCATAGGGACATTGGTCATGACCGGCAGATGACCCCTATTGATTTTTAGGTCAAAGGTCAAGGTCAGAGTGACCTGAAGCAGTAAAATACCTGACTGAAATAGGAAAATGGTTTCCGGATGATAACTCAAGAACGCTTAGGCCTGGGATCACGAAACTTCATAGGGACATTGGTCATGACCAGCAGATGACCCCTATTGATTTATAGGTCACTAGGTCAAAGGTCAAGGTCACAGTGACCTGAAGCAGTAAACTGGTTTCCGGACGATAACTCAAGAACGCTTAGGCCTGGGATCACGAAACTTCATAGGGACATTGGTCATGACCGGCAGATGACCCCTATTGATTTTCAGGTCACTAGGTCAAAGGTCAAGTTCACGGTGACTTGACACAGTAAAATAGTTTCCAGATACTACTACTAGCACCACCACCACCACCACGGTCAAGTTCACAGTGACAAAAAAACGTATTCACACAATGGCTGCCGCTACAACTGACAGCCCATATGGGGGGCATGCATATTTTAAAAACAGCCCTTGTTAACAAAAAATTCTCATTGGGATTTTTTTTTTACAATTTCGGTTAGGGAATTGGTCCATTGAACAGACTTTTAGATAAGCCAGGAAAAGGCCTGTGTGTACTCTGGGGATAAGCTCTTAATGGGTCATTTGCAAGGGAAACTATAACTGTTTGTTTAGTTCAGTATAAGAACATATAAAACAACACTATTTCTTCTCGATCACTTCAGTGTGGATTCAAATTTTGCCTTGTAGGTAACTAAAATGGAGACCAAGCTAGCATGAGATTGCATTTTGGGTTAGTGGAGTCAAGGTCACTGTTACGCAAAACAAAGAACAGCTTCCTTTCAATAAATAGAGTTTTGACATTTAAAGTGTGTTCTGAGAAAACTGGGCAAAATGCTTGTGCGTAAAGTGTCATCCCAGATTAGCCTGTGCAGTGTGCACAGGCTAATCCGGGACTACACTTTCCGCCTAAACTAGATTTTCGCTAAGAAGAAACATCATTTAAACCAAAAATTCCATAAAGGCGGAAATTGTCGTCCCTGATTAGCCTGTGCGGACTGCACAGGCTAATCTGGGATGACAATTTACGCACAAGCATTTTGCCCAGTTTTGTCAGAACACGACACGTATAAAGTGTGTGTATAGGTAGATAACCTGCAGACCTAGCTTGGGATTAAATTTGGGGTATTCAGGTTAAGGTCAAGTTCACTGTTATCAAAAATAGAAATACTGTTTCAGCTCAATAACTTAAGTTTGGATTGAATTCTATTGCAATGAAAATGTGTGCATATGTTGATTACATGTAGACCTGGGTTCGGATTGCACATGGGCCAGTGGGATAAAGGTCAAGGTCACTGATGCTGAAAATAGAAAACAGTTTCTGCCGAAGGTGTTCAGTTTGGATGGAGGATTTATGTTAAAATTGTGTGTGTATGTAGCATACATGCATACCTAGCATTTCAGCCTTTATGGAGACGTTTGGGTCAAGGTCACTGTAAAAAATATATAAAAAACTGGTCTCTTTTACCAAAAACAACTCTTTTGAGTAGGGACATTTTGTTGATCAGTAGGCATTGGTAGACAAAATAGAATATGTCTAAAAGATGTTGTGCTCTATTTATACCACTTCTACGTATAATTCTATGTTCTATTTATAGAACTTCTAATTACAGATGGGGTATCCCAAGGATCCAATCCTTGGTCCAATGGTGGACCCACATCAACATACCCCAGCTCCATGCTGCCTGGAAACTTCGCTCATTCACATTCATCACACAGCAACCTACATCCCCATGAAATGGTAAGGGAATTCCCCATTTCTATATTGAGAAATTTGCAATTTCTATATTTATAAATTCTTTTCGCGAAGAGGGATTTTCCTGTCTATTTATAGCTTTTGTTGCATGGAACCAATGCTTATTCACATCCATCAAACAGCATCCTGCATCCTGATGAAACAGTAAGGGGACTCCTCATTTCTATATTTAGAAATCTTTCTTGCGATGTATGTTTCCAGTCTACAATATTTGCATGTTATGCGTGGAAATGTTTGGCTCTTTCACATTCATACAAAAACCTGAATCACTTTTAACATGACATAGCAATCTAATGAATTTATATTAAGTTACCATGGTAAAAAGGGTGTTTCCTGTCTTTTTATAGCATGCGTTTCATGGAAATGGAAACTCGGCTCATTTAATTACAAAATCACATAGCAACTTGCATCCCAAACTTGATGAACAATATTGGCAAACTAAATTGTTGAAATCAATATTCTTTTGTACATCCATGGCAGTGCATGATAATGTGTCGAATATGTAAAATTGTATATAAGACCGTAATTTTATGAATATTTTTATGTCTGGTTTAAAAAGGGGGGGGGGGGGATAGACTTCTTTTTTAAAGTCTGACAAAATGATCATAAGATTTTGCAGAAACTTACATGTAACGTATTATGAACCATATTACACAGGTTTGCATACAAAAATTGATCCATGTTTTATTCATTACAAAACACCCCCGTGTGTTAAAACCATTTGGAATATCCATCTGGCGGCCATCTTGAATAGTTCCTCCAGACTGGTAATTGTTTCAGCAGAGACTGTGATATTGGAGCAAAGTAAAAACTACAGGAAATATGTGATGTGAATCAGTCTAGCAAAGTACTGTAGTTTTGTCAGATACTCTTTTTTTTTGTAACCCTTCATAAGGTTCAATAACACTTTATTAGGGCTGTTATAATTATTAGGTTTCTTAGATCTTCATGAACAGCGTACATATTTTGAGTTCTGCACATCTGGCTCATTTTCTTCAAAAACACAGTTATGTAATATTGTTTGCCAATTCAAAATAAATAAGATTTTTAATATCGTTGGATATATGGAGAAGTGAGAAAAAAAAATGATATAGGCGGGAGCAGTTTAATGATGAACAATTTAAAATTCACAAAATTGACCCTGGATATTATGTTGTTTGTTACAATAATGACTCTTCCATATATATATACAGTACAGCCCACGTGGAACCAACAAAGTCCGCGGCTTCGCCATGGACAGAATTTTTAGTACAGTACAGGCAGCGTGTACTTGGACAAACTCACCCGTCGCGGTGTTCATTTTACGGTGTTCGCTTACCAAACGACCCCCGCGATGGGTGTTCAGATAAAATATTCGCGGGGGCCGTTTTCCATAAGGTGGACACCGCGAATCACCGCGGACCCATAATATCTACCGCGGTGTTCATCGTGTTCGCTAGAAATAAAATAATTGAACATAAACGTAGGTTAGTACCAATTTGCAGAAAGAATCTACNGTAGCTTGGATTTGCTAACAAATTGTTATATATTGTTTTCTTTAGAATCTTTGTGGGTATGGACCATTGGAAAAATATTTCTCGGTATCCAGGATACATTTCTTCTTTATGCTTATTAAAATCCATAGGAATTCTCCAACGAAAGTCATAGTAAACGGTAAAGGTTTAATCATGCGAAACCAAATATTTTCATTGCATTGCTAGGCAAGGTCGGGTTCGACGCAAATTGTCTCTGTCGAGGATTGTTTGCAGAGCCAAGCAATTCTTCTGCAACAGACGCCACATTCTCTGTTGCTTATCTCTGAGGATATTCAATGTTTATTTTCCTTGAATGCGACTTTTAATTTCGTCCATCCCACAAACGTCAGCGTTTGAAAGTAATTGCCGTGACACAGTAGCGTGCATTTTCCAAACATATGACGGTAACAATACATCACGAGGAGATTTTTATGTGCGATACAACTTTTTCATAGAAGCATGCCGTCTCCGCAGAAGTCTAAACATATCTCCGTCATGCATATCTTTATTATTTCGAAAAAGCTATGTTGATAGATAGTTTGAACAAGTTTGCATGAAATAAAACGTATGGAGCATAAGATATGTAAGATACATACGCATACATACGCGGCGGATCGAGTGCAAAAATATACACATACATGTACATGTACATTTGTAGCGCAGAAACCTATATTTACGCTGAAGCAATAACATTTGTCGGTGTTTAATTGCTTTAAATTGATTCTGTGATTAAACAAATTAAAAACTAAAAGTAGTTGCAGATTCACAGTTTGATATTTTGAGTATTTTTTTTCGGATTAATGAATGCAACACTGTGTGGAGCAATTACATTTGTCGGTTGTTTAATTGCTTTCACGAGAGGGCTTTTGTTTGCACTTGCAGATTCACAGTTTGCTATGTTGATATATAATATTATGCATTTAAATATTGACTGCAAAAATGCAATTGAAAACGTAACAGACAAAGATAAATTAAATAAGTTATTTAGACAATTTAGTAACATGAAACGCACCGTTTATTGTTAACAGAATTTCACTTTCATTTTCGCAAGGTTTTCAGAAAGTCACCGGGAAGCACTTTTTTGCATGGATGTGCGTATGACGCGATTAAACGTTGATCTGTATCCTATTGCATTCAATCTAAATCGAAGTTTTAATATTATGTTATTATTATTACATTAAATATAGAATTGGATTATCGGATATATATGCACATTAGAAATGCGGTATGTATATAGTTTCTTCTTTCAATTTCACACCCCTGAAAACACAATACACACAATGGGTAAATTTTTCGGAAATACCTACACTACGGGTGAGAAACAAACTTACTTGGCCAGATACATTAAATATGCTTATATGCTAATACATTTTGTCGTGAAAAAAAAAACAATATGTTTGTCGATTGTTAAATATAAAGATAATAATCATACGGCGCAATAAACGAACACAAAGTACCTTAAAGTACTTTTGCCGATTCTAAACATGACAATGATAAATGATTATTGCCATTTAATTCATACATGCCTTTGATACTCGTGTTTTGACTTTATAATTTTTTTTTTTTAAATTTGCATTCTTTTAAAATAATAATTATTTCTATCAGGATTACACCAATTTCTTTAGAAACGGGAATGCAATCACTAAAAACAAAACAACAACATGCTTTTTTTATAAACTATTTTATCTATTTTGAATCCGCTCACATTAAATATATTATGATTTTAAATATAATTATTATTATTTTTTTTAAATGTATTGACTAACTAATCATTTTTCAAAGATTTTTATTTTATGATGCGCATCGACTCGGCGTCATATCGCGGACCGCGGCTTGCCTCGGCATGTTGCGGCGGACAGAGGCGAAGCATCGCGGCGAAATGCCGCGTGCCGCCGCGAACTGACGCGGCTTTATCGGCCGACTCGGTATCGACTCGTTGCGCCTTGCCGCCGCGGATCGCGAAATATGTTTGTTCCGCGTGGGCTGTACTGTATCGTTATAATGATGTTAAAGTCAAAATTCTTCTTAACTCTTAGGAATAGGCTGGCGAATGCTGTTGTCATGCAGCGTATAAGAGTAGATTTGTTTTAAACGTGTTCCTGGATTCGTTTGCTAAATAAGAAGGAATACATTTTCAATGTTCAGTCTTTATTTATTGTTTTGCTGTGTCAAGTGAAAGTGCCCATTGTTGATGTTCTAAAACTGTTTAATTTTCAAGAATGGAAGATATTCGTTCTCAAAAAATGAAGAGAACACGTAAATAAAAAAGCATGTGAACATAGGGAAATTGAATCTGGGTATAGTATATACGGAAAAAATATGGTTCTTTATAAGAAATCTTACGCCGTTAAATCCATAAAATGAACAGATAAGTACGACAAATATATATATTTGTCAATTTTCACATAAGGCTGTATTCTGACCAATCGTGACGTGGTTATACACGATTGTATGGGGTTCATTTATTTATTTTTTATTATAAAACTACCCACGTTATCATAACCTTTTAACTGGAAGCACTGACAACTTGTATCACGATAATACATACCATAAATATATGGATGTCAAATTGTGCGTCCTTCTGTACCTCGAAAATCTCATTGACTTAAAGCATATAGTTTCTTTATAGTTTGTAGGTTAATACTAGTTTTATGTCCCCGTCACACATAAACCATTTTACCTGCATTGTGGTTTCCAATATGTGGGATTTGAATTATTGACCGTGACGAATGGACGCTGAAGTCTCTAGATGTTGCTCCAAGGGATTTTGGTAAATTGGGGATCCTTAAACGCCGTCTACAGAAGCGCAACGTTAACTATGTTTTATGTTTTAATCAAGAGATGTGTTTGTCAGAAACGCAATGCCCCCTACTGCCCCTTTGAAAACAAATAAATAAAAAATGACCTTTGACCTTGAAGGATGACCTTGACCTTGACCTTTCACCACTCAAAATGAGCAGCTCCATGAAATACACATGCATTTCAAAATATATATATATTTTACCTTTGACCTTGAAGGATGACCTTAACCTTGACCTTTCACCACTCAAAATGTGCAGCTTCATGAGATACACATGCATGCCAAATATCAAGTTGCTATCTTCAATATTGCAAAAGTTATGACCAACGTTAAAGTTTTCGGACGGACGCACAGACTGACGGACAGACAGACTGACAGACTGACAGTTCAACTGCTATATGCCATCCTACCGGGGGCATAAAGGCTTTTAAGGGCGAGTGAATAAAACTGGACCAACCTCGTTTAAAGAAGACTCTTGAAAGGTGGCCATAAAGGTGTAGG
>VMBQ01001866.1:18588-21088 GCA_007657795.1 Dreissena rostriformis | reverse complement strand
GCGTTAACATCAACTTACTGGAATGGGTTTCGGATTACAAATTTAATGATTCCCATTTTAGATTTCAACAAATATTAACAGTTGCGTAATGAATTCAACAATGATTTGTTTAAACACTTTACGAGTTGAATAAATGTTTTGACAGTATGATGCATGAAATTCACGTTGTCCACTAGGATAACGGCCGGTTGCCATCTTCAGTCTTCAAAGTAACTGGCCAAGATTTCTGTGGCAATTACATGTATGTCACGAGTCGTCTGCATGATTTAACTGCAGGTATTTCCTGCCTGCTTCTGTCGCTCATACAAAGCGTGCACTCTCATTGGCCAATATTGATTTTCTAATACAACGACGCTCCGCCTTTAGGCGGGCTTTAATTGGGTAAAGCGACAAAGAATCGTAAATCGGCTTTCAAAATTTTCGGCGAAGTCGATATCGCTTTGATCCTAAGCTGCAGTAACTGCCAGAATACACCGACCAGAAAATTTCAGGCACCCCGCGGACTCTGATTTCAAAATTCAATCGCCCTGATGAGGGACCGTTAAATTGCCTGTGGAAAGCACTGTTCTCTGTGTTTTGTTCTTTTCGTCAGAAAATGGCATGGCCCTGGCCATTTTTTTTAAAAAAGTACCTTGTTAAATTGGGATATTCGCTATGTAAAATTGACAAACTTGGGAAAATGTTGTACTGCTAAACAATATGCATTATGATAAAATTTAGAATTTTTATACAATAATTGCCAATGTTTTGGCAAAAATTACTCCTAATTGTTGGGCGCCATTTGAAGCTGGGTTTTTATTATTAGCTGGGTTTTTATAATATTCATAACCCTAAACACATCAATATGATTTTCCTCGGTTTATTTATTATTATGATGGTGTAATGATGATGGTCTGAAATATTATTACATAAAGTATTTTACGAATTATGATAAATTATAAATCAGATAATTGAATCAATACAATATAATTGAAATAACATAATTATTACAATTATAACAATAATACAAGTAAATACAATTAAAATAATAAAATGACTCACCAGGAAACATATAATATCTTCACTAAAATATAAAACTAGATCTACAATTGAAAGTTATAGATGTGTCTTTGTTTGTGGCCACAGTCAAAGTGACGTAACAATCCTAGTACAAATGGAAATTATTTCAATTCACATAAAGTCATGCAATTAGTTAAAACATTTCACCACTGATTCACTCATGCATACCACTTTCACACCAACTATCTCTCATCTATCATTATTAGTATTAGGCTTATAGGATTATGGATGAATAGAATTAAATACCCTGCTACACTATATAGTTGCCAATGTAACAGCAAAAAATACTGTAATTTCACTCATAATTGTGATAAATACATAAATAAGGTATGAAAACCTCAGTTTGTAGTCCACTTCCATCACTTTTTAGCTCACCTGTCACGAAGTGACATGGTGAGCTTATTTGACCGTGTGATGTCCGGCGTCCGTCGTGCTTGCGTGCATCAACAATTTGTTTGTGTAGACAGAAGAGGTCACAGTTTTCATCCAATCTTTATGAAATTTGGTCAGAATGTTAATCTTGATAAAATCTGGGTTGGGATTGTATTTGGGTCATCTGGGGTCAAACACTAGGTCACTAGGTCAAATAATAGAAAAACCTTGTGTAGACAATAGAGGTCACAGTTTTCATCCAATCTTTATGAAATTTGGTCAGAATGTTCATCTTGATGAAATCTGGATTTGGATTGTATTTGGGTTATCTGGGGTCAGAAAATAGGTCACTAGGTCAAATCATAGAAAAACCTTGTTTAATATACCATGAAGTGTACTGTTCAAACAAGGGAAACAACTAATTCATGTACTTTTTCTAAATAAGTGTTACAGTATTTGTCTGTTACAGTATTTGTCTCCCTTGTAATTTATTTAAATTTTACTAAATGTAATGCTAATTGCATTTTTGTAATACATTGTATCAATAAACCTCTGACATACAATGAAATTAAGTTTGCATTATCTCTTCTTAGTTTTGAATCTGGTTTAAGTGAAAAGTTCTTTCACCTTAAATTGTTGCATATCTTAGATACCCAGGTGGAAATGGTTTTGCATCATGACCAGTGAGGAGCGGTTTGTTGGCTATAGGAAGTTTCTCAACAGGAGATTATCCCACATTACTTATTATGTAACTTGGTCAGAACATTAAAATTTTGTGAGATATGGATCCTGTCAATGAAAAACATGGACGCCATTAGGCGGGCCAATTTTCTTCATGTGGCATTAGTAAAACAATTTGTACCCACTCATCCTGAAACTTTCTCAGAGCATTAAACAATTATATGAGCCTCACTCTGTGAAAAGGGGGTTTAATGCATGTGCGTAAAGTAAGCAATGAACAAGGCCTTGTAAAAAAAGGTGAGCGAACTAGGGCCATCTTGGCCCTCTTGTTTAAATTGTGAAAGATATTTTCTTTTTACTTGAGTATATAACATTACTTTTTTTTTTA